>PVJD01013001.1:0-36533 GCA_004026545.1 Mormoops blainvillei | reverse complement strand
AAAAAACAATAATCATGCAGAATTTTGATGGTAACTGCTGTTTACTGAGATCTGTGTGTCAGGCATGACACCATATCTTTCTAAATATACCAGCCCTTAAAGAGCAGTATTACTAGTATTCTTTACTGATGGTGGTGTAGAGGCTCTGTAAGTTTAAGTGGCCTGCTCTGGGCCGCTCGTGTGGGAACTACAGTATTAAACAAAGCATATTTCACTCAGGGCTGCCTGGCCCACAGTCCATTCTTTTAAACATTCATCTGTGCCCCCGGGTAGACACGCATGAATGGTCTACAAAGGGGCTGTGGAGAGTTGGGACCTACCCTCAGTTTTTGTCTGGACCTTGAGTGGGAACCAGGACTGAAATCTTAGTCCAACTGAGCTGGCATAGAGAGCTTAGTATTTTAAAATCCTACCTCATGCGTGTCAGATTTTAGCAGTCATACTAGACTCCTCCGAACCACCCCATGTTTTCTAGAAGGAAACTGGGACAGAAAGGGGGAAACGCCATGTCCACAGCTGAGGCAAAGCTGCAGCTCTGCTCTGTGGTCTTTATAAACCTTTTCCTTGAATTGGTAGCTAGTCGTCTTCTATTTGAGGCCATAAAATCATCTCGTTTAAGACAGTCATATCCATTTTTGTCATCTTTCCCGTAAGACCTGGAGAACTGCAGGTGACCTGGTCTCATCGTGCCAGGAGCCACCAGTAGATCTGGGACCGGAGCCCATGGTGCATGCTCTTCACCAGGGCATGTCTGTCGTCTTCTCTCCAGATAACACTCAGATGCTGCTTTTTCTTCTCCCCACCCACCTTTTTTAAGAGAGAGAAGGAGGGAAACATCAATCGGTTGCCTCTTGTACACACTCTGACCAGGGATCAAACCCACAACCCAGGCGCGTACCCTGAACCTATCACCTTTCGCTTTGCGGGGTGATGCCCAACCCACTGAGCCGCAGCGGCCAGGGCTCGGATGCCTCTTTTTTGATAAGAGTGTGGGGCCCCCATTCTTGGATGTGGTGCCAACATGCTGAGGGTAGCATAGTGACTGCTTTGGTCCCTCCTGGGCCCCCTCTGGTCACTCCTCTCGCTCAGTACCTCATCCCAGGTAAGGCCTTCCCTCTGCCTCTTCGCTTTCTTCCCTAAAGTTTATTTTCCATGCTCTGGACAGAGAGAGTTTTCTGAAATACACCTGGCTGTGTTGCCCCTTCTGAAAAGATGAAGTTCAATCCATGTCCTTCTTAATGTGACTTATGCAGGGCCCTCCAAGGTATGGTTCTTCCTTGTCAATTGTTTTCCTGCTTAAAATAATATTAAGGTACTTTATAAAAAGTATTTCAAAGAAAACAATAATGACATGTCCCCATTTTCTGGAGAGTTGCTGATACTGTACACACTGTCTTTTATTTGTCATTGAACAGTGTAACCTGGCAATTTCTCTGTGTCAGCACACACAGACCAACCCTGTTCTTTTTATCAGCTGTGTAGTATTCCATTTTATGGCTATATCATCATTTCGTCAACTAGCCACCCCCCCCCCCCCAATATTTCACCTTTGGATTGTTTCCCAGTTGTGTTTGTTGTTATTTTTCACTTTTAAAAACAATGCTGGCAGGAACATTCATTAACATCCTTCTAGTGGTGGAAACCCTGACCTGGTAGCTCTGTTGGTTAGAGAGTCTTCCCAATATCCCAAGGTTGCGGGTTCGATCCCAGGTCAGGGCACATACAAGCAACCAATGAATGCATCAGTAAGTAGAACAACAAATTGATGTTTCTCTCTCAGATCATTCAGTCAATTTAAAAAAATCTTCTAGTGGAACTCCAAAATAAACATTAACCAGTAGAATTTGGGGTAAGGCTTATGAGAATTGTATACTTTTTAAGATTTTGCTAAAGTATCCTCCATGTGACATTGATCAGTGTGGGAGCAGACATGTTTCCAGCAGCTACCCCAGCAATGTTGAGTGTTAATCTGATGGGTGAAATATCGTAGCTTGGGTTTTATTTAAATAGCATTCTATCATCGCACATCTTATTTTGCTCATTGCTATGCGCGTATATCTTGGGATGCTGCCTTAGCATCAACTACAAACAATAGCTTTTTTTTTTTTAAGCAAATCAAAATACAGACAGGATTACACAGACAATGAAAAGACCTTTTCAAAACAAAATGAAACAAAACACATTTTAATCACAGGTCCTAGAATTTTAGAGGCATCCGTTTGACATTAAAAGACTGATAACCTATTTACAAACCACCCTCATGTATTTATCTAAGTCGTCTGTAATGATGTTTCTTAGGCAGCGCCTTATTACCTCGGTTCAATATGTTATATGTATGGAATAAATTAACTTCCACCGTACGCTGCTCTGTGAATCGCAGCACCGTCCCGGCAGCCCATCGTAGGGAGGAGTTAATGTACCGTAGGCGGGCGTTCTGGCACCTGTGCTCGTCTCTGTGCGTGCGGTGTGCCCTTGATGAAGACCCGAAGGCGCGGTGCTGCCTTCCATCTACATAGCACTCACTCCGTTAGCTCAGTGCTCAGCCCCTCCCGCCTTGCCTCTTTCAGTTTTCATGTCTTTCTGTGTGTCCATCTTTCCAGCCTCCTCAGACATGCCATTGGTAGCCCGTGGGTGTGCGGTGGGCTAGGTGCTGAGACAAAACAAATCTGTTTCTGAAGTGTGTCTTCAGCCAGCCAGGAGTCTAGGATGAGGTGATCCATCGTGGATCTGGTGTGAGAGGGATTTCCCAGCACTTCCCCAGGGAATGCATTTGATTCAGATGATGTGGCACAGGAGAGGAAGGCAGAGCATGTGTGCCCTCGTCACCGCCTTGCGGGATCCTCTGTTCTCAGGACCCTGGCAGGCCCATCCCGTGTCCAGGGCTCAGCATCCAGGCAGGGAGGCTCCCCGTGCCCCACCCCCCAAGCTCTGTGTATTCTTTTTATAAGACTGGCATTACAGGTGACGGCCTTACCCCACCTGCCAAGGTGCAGATATGTGGGAAACTATTTGGGGAGAAAGGAAACAGGAAACCCAACTCCCTTTTGTGTTTTATGAGAAGTGGTTATATCTGTGCTACTTTTTTCAGTGAGTGCATTTTCTAAACCTAATATCAAGAGCACATGATCAGATAAGGGACAGTGAATTGGCAAAATTAATGGACCAGAACATCGCAACATTTACATGCAGAATTTTGTGATATTCACATATAAAATCTCCTGAGGGCAGAATAACTGTCTAACTTTTTTTCTCCCTCCCTTCTTCCTCCCTTCTTTCCTGTAGTTCTTTCAAAATCCAGCCACCATGTATGAGAGACTGTTCTATCTGCTCCTCCCCGACAAGAACCCCTGTTTAAAATCACATGGGCTCCTTGAACTTGTCGGCCCTTCTGTATAAGGCTGTTAGAGGCAGAGACTAAATGCGTTTAGAGAATGTCTATGTCTCTGCGCTATATGGATATTGTGTTAGTGTACTATATGGCCTCGGTGTGGCCCTTGGTAGCCCCAGAACAGGAGTCTTCCTACCCCATCTCTGTCTGAGCTGTGCTCGCCAAGGAGTCTGGCCCATAATGAGGCACCAGATGAATGTCTAGGTCAGCTCCAAGGGGTTTCGTTTGCCACGGCTCGCTTAGAGACACGAAAGAGTAACTGGAGGCCAGCAGCGAGGCTGCTTTCCTCGTGGCAGATCCCATCTAGGGAGCCTTTGTAAGGGGCGGGGGGGGGTGCCGTGTCAGGACCTGGGATGTCTGAAGCACAGTCAGCCCCTGTGTCCTGAAGTCTGCTCAGGGGACCCACTTGCTCTCTGCAGCAGGATGGGAACCCCCGGAGAGCAGTGTGTGCTGACCCTCTTACAAGAAGTCTGACTGAGATCCTCCCTCATCGCACATGCTGTGACAGCAGTCGCTCCCTTCCACACCAGGGAGACCTACAGGAGGAACACGACGTCGCTGATTTCGTTTCAGCACCGTGACAACGCCTGTCACACTGAGTTATAACGATAAGCCCCAATGTTATTACTTCCATAGTGTGAGACCTCTAAATATCATGCTTCGTGTTTGCACAGACATAAATACTATTATTTTTAAAATTAAGTCAACGGCTTGAAGGAAACATTTATCTTTAAAAGGGATTTGTGCCTATTCCCAGCTGGAGAAACGTGGCCTTAATTCATGCTGACATCTGTTTTGTTTTTTTTTCATGCCTGCCAGTCGTACTCGCCCAGCTAGACTACATGATTCTTGAAGGCCGGTGCCTCAACTCACATGACTTTGAAACCCCAGTGTACAAAGGGGTGCTTGGATGGTGTCGCCTGGTCAGTGGTGGTGTGTCCAAATGTGGGCTGACTCATGGGTGTGGTTTGTTTTGTTTTGTTTTTTCTTGCTTATAGTTGTTCAGGGATTGGGGCCGTTGTACCCTGTGGGCGGGGTTGTTGGCAGGGAGCAGGCACACATTTCGACTCTCTTGTGTTTGTTCTTGGGTCCAAAGGACTCCTGACCCCATGGGTCCTTGGCTGACGTTCCTGCGGGGTTTTGATGTGCACACCACTCCCAAGTGGACAAGCATTCTCACGTCCCGGAAGTGTCCCCCAGACTGCTTCCCAGTGGCATCTTCCGTTCCGGCGTTCAGTGGTGGCCCTGTTGTTTCATTGCTGCTCATAGCACTGATCTCTGCGTAAAGCGCTTTCGTTGCCCCCCACCCCCCATGCCTTTCTGGCCCTCTTTCTGCAGGGCCGGCCTCGTAGCCTCCGTGCCTTGCCAAGCTGGAGAGAAAGTCCTGCCCTTCTCTTCACCTCTGACTCTGGCTGCCCCCCCTTTCTCTCTGCACCTCTCCTACATCCTCTGTTCCTCTTACAGGCTTTTCATTTTCTTCCCTGTAGCACAGGGGGAACCTTACAGCCAAAGAGAACCAGGGGTGGTATGTCACAAAGTTTGAGATAGATCAGAAACCTTACACTGCAAACTGATGACTTGGGAAATTGCATCATCTGTGTATTTGTTTGAGGAAGAGGCACCAGGTGGAGAAAATACCACATATTGGTGGACTTTCACACTGGTGTCTGCTCTGTGGAGAAGACACAAGTAAAAAGAGGAAGGAAGACAAAAGGCAAATACAGGTGGGGAGTGGGTGACCTACGGCTCTCGGCTGCCTCACCAGAAGACAGAGAAGTCTCAGTCCGTCCAGTCTCTGTTCAAAATTAGAAGAATAACATTCAGGACACCACAGAATGGAAAGCACAGACAGTTCAACCCTGTGTCTCCTGCCACGTCCAGGTTATCATTAAAGCTGAGGGTCAGGGAAGCTGGTAGCACTGATGGTCCATGAGAGGGCGAGCCTCTTCTTTTTGGGCTTAAAGTGAGCCCAAAATCTGCAGAAATGGTACAGAGAAGGGCTAAATCCCAGAACAGATCTTGTTGCCTCTCTTCTCCCAGGGACAATTGGCACCAGTGCCATTTCTTAAAGGTCTTTCATTTTTTCAGAGAAAAATTACCATTTGTTTTAGATTGGCCTCAGAATTCCCCTCTTCCAGGTAGTCTCCCTGGATTGACTGCCCTGCCCTCTGCACACCTGCATGCTTACTTGCCCCTTTACCTTACTTTTATGTGTATTTCAACTTCTTCTCTTGTGCCTCTGTTTCTTTTTTGTTTTGTTTTGTTTGTTTTCATTTTATTTTGCAGACCCAGTTTACATTCAGTATTATCTTGTGATACTAGTTTCACAACTACAGCACAATGGGCAGATAGTCATATTCTTTGCACAGTGATCTCTCTCCCACGCTGATATTTCAGGTGCCCACCTGGGACCACACACAGCCATCACAGTGTTATTGACTACCTTCCCCACGCTGTACTTTACATCCCCATGACACCCCTTCTGGGTATGTATCCAAAGAAACCCAAAAATACTAATCCGAAAAGATACATGCACCCTGATGTTCACTGCAGCATCATTTACAATTGCCAAGATGTGGAAGCAACCCAAGTGCCCATAAATAGATGAGTGGATAAGAAAGCTGTGGTACATGTATATAGTGGAATAGTATTTGGCCACAAAAAAGAATGAAATCTTACCATTTGCGACAGCATGGATGGACCTAGGGGTATTATGCTCAGCCAGAGAAAGATGTATACCGTAGGACTTATATGAGGAAACTAAAGAGCGTAATAAATGAACAAACAAAATAGACTCACAGATACAGAAAACAGACTGAGGGGTGCCAGACGGGCAGGGGGGTTTGAGAGGCTGGATGAAAGGGGAAGTGATTTCAAAGTTCAAATTGGTGGTCACAGAGTGGCACCTCCGTTTCTTTATATGCCCCCTCCGCCACACCCTGCCCGTGGAAGGCAGACAAGGAATGCTTTAATTTGTAGCTTTTATTTAGCTCTCACCTCTTCATAGTTCCTATCCTACTTTGCTGCTGTACACAGCCAGCTTTTCTGCGTTAACTGACTTCTCTGTAGGACAGAACTTTGTCTTTACTGAGGACAGGAGGGGCAGCATGCAGGAGAAGGACCCGCCAGGAGGGCTAGGCCTGTCCTGACACACTGGGCTTATTTCTGGAGACACGGCTCCGAAAAAGAGTCGCCACCAAAGGGACGGTGGAAGCAGGTGGCCAGAGGCTGGGATTTCGCCACACTGTGGAGCCAGGATCCCAGATGCCCTGCGTGTTTCTCAGTGGGGAGCAGCCCATCCCCAAGGGCATCTGGAAACACATGAATGTAGTTGGGTCAGTTTCAAGGTTTCAGGATGACTAGAAGGTAGGATGGGTGCATGGAAGGAGGGCTGTTCAGTGCGGCTTGACCTTGCAGGGTAGACGGAGGATGGCGAGAGGTATGAAACTGGGAAACAGGCAGAGGGTAATCTTACAAAAAATGGTACGGAGTTGAGACTTTATCAAGGGGATAATTGGAAGCCACTGGAGAGTCTGAGCAAGAAAATTAACAGTCCGATAGCTCCCGTTGGCTGTAGTTTGGTCCAAGGCAAGTTGACCAAATAGGAATCCAATAGCATGTCTTTTTTTTTTTTCCTCTCCATCCTCTATTCATTCTACTGTAACTAACTATGCAACAGCAGCTTCTCAGAGAGTATCATATCTTGGGTTTTCAAAAATGGTTCATTAGGCAGAGAATTTATTGATACCTATCAATGGGATAAAATTTACCCTCCATTTATAAATTCATATCATTTCTGGATGTCTAGGCAAATTTATTCTTATAAAAAATGTTAAGGATTTTCGACTTTACCAAGGGGTTAATGGGAAACCACTGAAGGATTTTAAGCAAGGAAATTGGCTGGCTTCTGAAACTGCAGAGAGAAAGCCCACTTCCCTGGCATATTTCTCACCTAAGCCTTTGCTGCTGTCCTCACTGAATTCAAGAGACCAGAGTCCCTCCACCTTCTCTCACTTGAGCTTCGCAGCCTGGCTACAGGCGGCATGAGCAGGAATATTGGTATTCTAGTTCTCACACCTGAGAAAACAGACCACTTCCCCAGCTATCAGCTGGAATGTCCCACGAGGAGCTAGAGGGGTGTCCTGATTTCTAGCAAACAACTGCCAAAGTGACAGGCACTTCCCTCTGCTGTTCCTTCTGATCCCCTCTTGGGCAGAATTTATTAACTCCAATCTACAGAGGAGCACCCCAAGGCTCAGTGGTGGTAAGTGATCTGTCCAGTGTTCACATAGCTCTGGAATACCTGCGGTAAACAGAAAAGAAAACAGACATGTTTGGTTTAAATGGTCTCATCTATCCACACTTTTTTTTTTGTCACTTTCTCCATTCCTGAAAGTTGTCTTGGCTATGCCCCCCTAGTCCCTCAGGCTTTATTGTCTTTTCTACCCGCCCCCCCCCCGCCCCCAGTCCTCTTATGTGGCCCATTTTGCCTTTCTAAGCTGATCTGTCATATTTCTAGTTTCGAAACTTGAGTGTTTCTGCCACCGATGCCTCTTCACTCTTTCACCATTTGGTAGCAGGAAAGAAAGAAGTGCGGGTCTGAATTTCAGAAACCCAGATTCTCTTCCCAGCTCAGATCTCAAAATGTAAGACAAGTGATTCTGGGCATTTCATTGCGCTTCGTGGAGGCTTTCTGGCCCCATCCGCTGCAGAGACGAGCATCCTTCGTCTTTACCTGGAGTGTGGCAGCTTTTAACACACATCAGTATCCCTGGAACTTCCCCATGCTCTTATGCCTAAAACCAAAAACTGCAGTATATTTTGGCCTCCAAAGCCCATTGTGGTCCACACCCCTGCCTCTCCCCCTACCTCATTTGGTATCAGAAGACCTTTTATATCTTGTGTTCCATCCCGACTGGCCTGCCTTTTGATTTTCAAACACTCCAGGTTCCCTTCTGCTGCAAGATCTTTGCACAGTCTGTCTTTGCTGGGAAACCTCTTACAACCCCTCTGGGTAACAGTGACTCTTTCTTATGTCAGTCAGTGATGTCCCCGTCTAGGACGCCTTTCCCAGCCCCTGTTCTAGAATAACAGGATGACTACATGCTTCCACAGGATCTTGTATCACTCCTTGGTAATGGTGGTCATAGTTATCTGCATATACTGTGATTATGTCCCTCTCATTCCATGGATTGTGAGCCTCGTGACAGAGAGCGAACATGGTTGGGGCACCATTGTCACCTCAGGGCACAGAGGCAGGTGCCCCCATGAGCATCTGCTGCAAGTTTGAGTGAGTGCTCTGGATTTCACCATGGGCAGCACACTTACCCTTTGAACTGTTCTGATCTCAAGGTCAAGGGTCCCTATCTGTGAGAGTGTACACTAAGTGTGTGGTGCTTGAGAGCACGGGCAGGTTCAGTGTAGGTTTCTCTAAATTAAAGGCGTTTTTAGTTGTCCCTTCATGTGGAACTGTGTTTGTATTAACATCTGTCCAGAACTCTGTACTGAATCCAAAATGTCACAGGATTCATGTTTAGTTCTGAACTCCTAACTACTAAGGAATTAATTTAAGGCTTATTGAAGTTCGTTGGCCAGTGGAAGGTGAGTGTCACAGGAAAGGGCATCAGAGATTCGTGCAGTCTTCGGTGCTAGGCCCGGGTTCCAGCATCGGACTTCTTTAGATCAAACGCTGCTTAGGGGAATGTGACCTTGTGTAAATTATTTAGCTTTCCTCTGTTTGTTTCCTCACTTGTGAGAGAGAAATAGCAATAGAAACTTTCACCTAAGCATGATAAAGATGAAACAATATAATCTTTGCAAGGTGCATAGCGTAGTACCGGGCATCAAATAAGTGCCCAATAAATGTTACCTCTTACATAATTAAAGGGTTAATATACATTATTAAATTATTAAGGAAGTAATAAATATTAATTGACTTGCTTTGTTGTTCCTCTGAAAATCACAAACCCAATCTCGTTTTGCAATAGTCCTATTAGAAAGTCGTGATTCTAGATGACATTTTATTTATTTTTTTCTTTAATTTTTTATTTTTTAATTACAGTTGATGTACTATATTATATTAGTTTCAGGTATATAACGCAGTGATTAGACATTTATTTACCTTACAAAGAGATCACCCCAATACACCCAGTACCCACCTGACACCATACAGAGTTATTGCATGTTACTGACTATATTCCCTGTGCTGTACTTTGCACCCCCTGACTATCCTGTGACTACCAACCCGTACCCCTCCCCCCTCTTCACCATTTCCACCCCTCCTTCCCAAGCCCCTTCCCCTCTGGCAACTGTCAAAACGTCCTCCGCTGTAGATGACATTTTAGACATTTATCGAAAATAGGGATATAGAATCTTGAAAGGTGTTAAAATCTTTGACAGAGAACAACCAAGTAGCTTCTTTTGGGGGAGGGAAAAATCATGGCGATTCAACACTCCTTTGGATGATCTTCACATGATTCGCATTTCCCGGCGCCTCCAATGGGAACACTTTTCTGTCATCACTTTTTAAAATCACAGACACCCCCACGTTAAGTCCGGGTACTTAGGGTAACCTTATAACCTTTCCTAAAGGAGTAAAGGCAGGCGCTGTGACGTTTGGAAAAATGAGGCATGCAGTTATTTTTAGACTGACTGAAATAGTAGCAGCAGGTTTCCATTTATAGGAACTGTAGGAACCTTCCATGTCTGGGACGAGAAAATCACTTCCACGGAGTAATGACTTCACCATCGTCAACTTCACCCTGCTGATGATTGCCTACCTCTTTAGCGGTCTTTGTGTTATGCCATTTTGTCTTTTTAGTCTTAAGAGAATGAGGCCCTGGTCGTTCTTTACATTTTATCATTTCTTTGTTCTCAGACTGGAAGAAAATGAGAAGCAGGGCCGACTACCTCTCACGGCTAAATTGTTCCTGGCTAATAAAACTGCAGGAACCGTACGTGAGGGTGTCCTCCATAAATCAGCCGTGGGGAACACGAGGTGCTGAGAGATGGAGGAGCGGTGTTTAATCATCACTTGTAGGAAATCATTAGCTAGCTGCACACCCTCATTCCGCTCCTGGCCCATCCGTCATTCCCCAATCGCTGGATTTCCCTCAGACCATTAACATTTCTCAATGACTTTCTAAATGCAGAGAAAAACCACGGAAGGGGGTGAAGGATGGAGGGATGTTTTGGAAACGCAGAACGGAGAGATGCCTCCGCCTCTCGCCACCCGCTCCCGCGAATGTAAATGGACTCACATAAGAACAAAATGATCAATAACTAGGCAGGCCAGATGCTAGCAAGAAGCCTTTGCCTCCTGTTATCTCCTTCCCTCTGTAAGATAAACAACCCGCCCCACCTAGGTGTGCTTCCTCGGGCACTGTGTGTGCAGCGCTCTCCTGTCTTCAGTGTCAGAACCACGTGACAGACACGGTTGAGTAGTTGGCGAAGACTGCGGGCTTTGGGAAATTAATCGGGGCACCCTGGGTTTGCTGCCCCCATCCTAGAGAGGGAAGACCACTGAAAATTCGGTAGGGTCTACGGTGAGTCAAGCGGGAAGTTCAGAAAAGCTGAACTGGCTCGTTGACTGAACAAACAGACTGATGACAGCCCTTTAAAAAAAAAAAAGTTGATTCAATTGTGATGTATAGACAGCTTCACTGGGTGATTTTCAGGAGGAAAAAGGATTCTAGCCTTGTCTCCCGCTTTCACAGTGTG
Organism: Mormoops blainvillei; assembly: GCA_004026545.1. Classification (NCBI taxonomy): domain Eukaryota; kingdom Metazoa; phylum Chordata; class Mammalia; order Chiroptera; family Mormoopidae; genus Mormoops; species Mormoops blainvillei. The sequence goes on along the minus strand of PVJD01013001.1, from coordinate 25,426 downwards.
CCCTTTTGATCCTAATCCATGAACCCAAAGTGATTTCAGGTTTTTTGGTTTTTTTCTCTCCCCAGCCAAGTACCCCAGATCTTTATCTTTGGTTCCCTAATTAATTTTGATCATGGAACTCAAAGTTCTCATCTGCCATGTGTGCGACTAGGAAGCCAGTAGTAGCAAGAACATGTTCGTTGAGGACTTTATCTTAAGTGCTGGAATAAGAACCCCGACACACACACTAAAGGAGTTAATTTGCACAACCGCACTATAAAGTAAGGATTATTTTCCTAATTTAATGGTTGGGAAAAAAAAAACCAAACACTGCAACCTGGTGTTGGCTGTAATGGCTTTCCTAAGTTCATGCAGCTTAGACAGGGAAGATTCAGGTTCTTTGGGGCCTGAATGTTGTACCATTTGGCGGGCCCTGTAGGAAAAGAAATGAATACAGGTTTCGGTAAAGAGCTGCCGGAGGCGCTGGGAAGGTGAGGGGTAGGGGCACTGCAGCTGTGGCGTCGTCAGCTCCAGTGGGAACCTTCGTCCTCTCGGCTAGTCATGGGGGAGGCCGGCCTGCTCAGCCCCTGCTGAGCTCTGTACTGTAGCGGTTTTCTGCACATGGGGAAGATGAGGGCCCTAACAGCTTGAATCCAGGTGTGCGGCAGGAGGGAGCGGTTTTAATGCCCCTACGATCTCCAGGGAGGAGGTGTTGGACTGTTTAGGGGAGGGTGAAAAGGGATCCTGGGGATGTCTTTCTGGCTCAAGAATCATTGCTGGTTATTGTAAAGCCCAGAGGGAGGAAGCCGGGACCAGCGGGCCTTGGACATCTCCCCCTGCGGCAGAGCCAAGTTCACACAGTGGGGAAAGTGGGAGTCAGGGGGCCTGGGTTCGGGCCCCGGTGCTAACCTTACTAAGCCATGTGACTTCACAAAAGTTAACTTTCATTTCTTCAGCCGTGAAACCCGAGTTTTACCACATCTGTGTAGTTCTGTTGTTCTGACTCGAAGAGCATGCTAATGTCCACACAGCCACCCGTTGAATGTTTATGGCTGACTTGAACATGTTGTATTTTATTTTTTGTTTTCAGGTTTTATATTTTTATTTTTTAGAGAGAGGGGAAGGGAGGGAGAAAGATAGGGAGAGACACATCAATGTGTGAGAGAAATATTGATCAGTTCCCTCTCGTACATGCAACCCAGACATGTGCCCTGACCAGGAATCGAACAAGCATCCTTTTGCTTTGTGGATGTCACCCAACCAACTAAACCACACCAGCCAAGAAATAGTTGAGCGTGTTTTAAAGAGAATACAAGCACTTCAAGTGAAGTGCAGAGAGGAGGGAGAAGGGTAAAGGTTATTTGGTTAGGATGGGTGAAACAGAAACAGTGCAGTAAAAACCACCACAGTGTTAAAAATAGTGTCCAGTACCTAACCACGTAAAAGCCAGGGTGGCATGGTTGCATGTCAGTGAAAAGCAGGGTGAGTTGCAGAAGATGGCAGCAATGACTGATCAGTTCCTGTTTGAGTTTGTGTGAGCATGGGTGCCTTTTTGTCCTGCATCACTCTCCTTTGCCTGCATTTCATTGCCTGCATCTCCTTTGCCTGCATAATAACAGCAGCAGCAACAACTATCATAGTAACTCTGCAGATATTTGCAGACCATGAGATTTGTGTTTTATGTCCACAGACACTTAGGATGTGGTCTGCTCAGACAATACTTTTTCCATAGGAAAAATGTTCTGGATTATTTGCAGATTCCCAGGGTATATCACTAAAGAGCCATTTAACTCAGAAAGTGACTGAGGATTTCTGATTCTCAGTAAATAGCCACAGAAAATGTTGCTAATGTGATCGTTTGTGCTCAGTAAATTAGAAAAACAAGTATATAAATTATACTCATTTTAATGAAAAAGCATATATCTATTTAAAGAGGGTTGGGAGAGAGGTGAGGTGACTGGAATTTAAAGGTCCATTTCTAGGTCTGTAGGGCTTTAGAGATTGTGGTCTCTCGTTCTTTATTGTTATTTCACTTCTGAGACTATGTTCCTCTTTTGTCGATGGAGGTGCATGCCTAATAAACTCTTACCTTTCGTGGCCAAGATTATTGTCACTTGTGAAGAGGTGGGTCAAAAGTTAGATGAAGTGGAGACATGTTGTCATGGGTAAGAAATGAGTGGACAGAACAGCTAGGCGGGGGGAAATAAATGTGAGTACCTGTGATAGAACTTATCTGATGGGGAGAGGCAGAGGGGAAAAGAGAAGCTGGCATGCTTGTGTGGCCCCTTGGAGGAGTGAAAAAGTGGGTCAGATTAGAAAGTTAGTCTCACTGCTACTGCTTGTGTCTACGGAGCCTTACAATATACTCGCTTCCAGAAACAAGCCACGGGTGGCAAGCCACGGGAGTGGATCAAGGTGGAAAGAAGCAAATGGTGTGGGCAACTGTACAGGGAAGTACACACTGCTAGGCACTGTGGCCAGGTAGTTAAAGCGCCTGTCTGGTGTGCAGAGAGGTACAAGCTGGTGACCTGTGAGCTGTTTATGGGTGCAACTGTATGTAGTAAACGTTTGAGATCACTGACAGGGTAAGAACATACTATTGCCAGGCAAGGTTAGCAGGGAGGCAAGTTAGAAGACATAGGATAAGGGCGCTGGTGGACATACTTAACTGAATCCTGTCTAATGTGTGCATGCATGTGTGTGCATGTGTGTATTTAAAAAGGAACCACGACAAACATGTAAAATGCTAATATGGGTTCAGTCTATAAAAGGGGCACATGGGTCCCTGTTATATACCCCCCATACTCTTTTTTTATATTAGTTATTTTAAAAATAAAAATTGACATTGACTTTTAAAATAAAATTTTAAAAAATAACTAAATGCACTATCAGCTACAAGAATGATGATAATAGTGTTGTAGATTTGATAATCTACAAAGATTTTACTAATTTAAATTTCTTAAGGTTGCTTTGCCTCAGTTACTGAGGTCATTAGGAGGTGACATGTCTAAACCATTTATGAACATGACGATTTTTAAGATTTGCAGTGAGCAGGAATTTGTCCTTGTATTGTCTGAGCTGGGTGAATGTGTATTACACAGAAAATGTCTGATTAGTCTCCATTCTAGTGAACCTATTTCCAGACGATGATAAAGAGCACTGAACCTCTGTAGTCGCTCTAGGAAGCCTTTGATTCCCCAAGACGGGTTTCCATTGCAGGTGAGAATATGGGGAGGTGGGGGGTGGGGAGCAGGCTCGTGTGCTTCTGAGAAACTGGAGGGGCAAGAAACTTGGCGAGACCCATGGGTTTATCTCCTGACTGGTTCTACTCCACATCACGATGCCGGTCCCACTAGGGTTGCGTTCCCACTAGGGTTGCGTGGGTGGTTTCCACATTTGAAAATGACAGAGATCCAGGGGCTGGAAAGCATGTGACTTGTATTTTTTGGCATTTGGGATCCTCCGTATCTAGTTCCTTGCCCTCTTCCTCCGTGCTCTTCGCCCCCCCCCCCCATCAGTTTGTTTCTCATAAGGGTCATGTTACTGTGCAGGTGCTCAGGCACACAGATACAGTCAACCCAGGTAGTTTCATCGGGACCCTCGAAGTCTAGTGAGAAAGGGAAGCTCAGCTCTGCTGTCACAGACAGTCAGTGCACCAGGTGGACAGGAGGGATGATGGAAAGGAAGGACACCCAAGTCACACCTGGTAGGTTTCTCACTCCCATGCTGTACATCTCTTAGAGTAAAGCCATGTCATGATTTCATGTACAAACACACTGACTGTTTTTGCTTGTGTGATGGTATACATGTTATGTAGAATTTATTTCCCCTAGACCAGATACTGTTTTTTTTCTCTTTTTTTAATAAAACTGTTGATGTCTACTCTGAGGATTTTATTAGGTCTCTGCGTCTCAGACATGTTAATAATTGAGGTCATCATTAAACACATTGGTAGTGAAATTATTTCCTTCAACATTTTTACTTCATCTTAGACCCATCAATTATAAGAAATACAAAATTTATATGAAAAGATAGATGATCATATAAAAATGTTTCTAATATAGGAGGACCAGTCATAGTGATTTATATTTCAGTGCAGAGATTCCCTTATTTATCCATCCACCCATCCATCCATTCATCAAAAATTTATTGAATGTTAACTATGCTGGACACTGCTCGTGTACTAGAGATACAAAAAGACCTGTTCCGAACCCTCAAAGATTTCTTAGTCACTGGGCCTAACCAGGTCCTTGTTTCTGTCACCTCCTGTAATAGGAGATGGTGGCGAGAATCAGGGAGCATAGAGAGTATTGGCTTTCTTTCCTTTGGTTAAGCCAAGACTGTGAAGTCAAATGATCAGAGATGATAATTTTTTTTTTAAAGAAACAATCTTCTTTTCTTTAAAGAAAAATCTTGACAAAAAATTTTGTCAACACACTAAATATGCTGCTCTCATAGTCTACCCTTTTAAAAATTGTGCTGGTTAGTGTAGAAAAAGGAACTATAGCTCTGGTATGAGGGTTTAGGGTAAGTTAATAAAAGGGATTATTAAAATTTAAGTAGGAAACATATGTTGTATTAAATAGCAACCTTGTTAAAGAATTAGTAACATAGTATCCAGTTGTTTCTAATGTTTGTTTCCCTGGAACTGTTTGTTATTAACAAGTATCAATCTTTTAAAAACATAATGAACAATATAAGTGAAGTTCAGATGTGTGTGTGTGTGCGTGCGTGCGTGTGCACACACACACACACACACACACACACGAAGTACTGCACAGAGCTGAATTCTGAAAATCTAGGGCAAGAGATGCCCCAAACTAACCTTTGGTCACATCAAGTGTAGGAGCAGTGCAGACATAACATGTAAAAGCAGGGACATGGACGAATTGACCTGTGTCTTATGTTATTATACATTTATAAGTTATCCTGAAATAAGTAAAGCTAAGTTAGGGAAAGGTCGCTTTTCTTCTTCTCTCTGCTTGCCTGTGTTCCTCTTACTGTAAGCGCTTTAACATACTTTTCGTTGTTATGAAGCCCCCTGATAATAAATGCAGAGGAGACTTGCTCCCCTTCCCCCCACTCCCCCTTTCTTTCTGGAGGGGAGGATGCTCAGCTGGACTCCGTGGTTCCTCTCCCGGAAGGGACCCCCCGTATATGTGGGGGCCATGTAGCCCCCGCCGCCTCTGGGGATTGGTCCCTGGGAGCCAATGTGACACGTTGCTCTGGTGGCTGCTTCATTTGTGAGTAATACACTGTCCTCACCTCTGACCTGCAGGACTCAGGTTATCTGGCAAGTGGGTTACACTCCCGAATCCTTCACGGTGTCTTGACATAACACCATGTTCTAAATGTGTAATGTTTTCAGCCATTCACTCATCCAGTGGCTTTAATTTACGATTTTTAAATTTGTTTCCTACTGAGGTTACATTGGTTTATAACATACGTTTCAGGAGCGCAGCGTTCTGTGTCGGCATCTGTGTGCACTACATCCTGCTCACCCCCAAAGATTCAGTTCCCACTTGCGCCTTGTTTTTAAAGAGCACCTGTTACACCTGAGAGACTCCTCTGAGACTGGGACACCGCAGTTGATGACGTAGTGAGGCCCCTGACTTGATGGGGCCCACATTCCATCAACACATTAAAAAGCTGATTTGTATCTGGTGATGGCTTCTGCAGAGGAAACCAAGCAGGGCAGTGTGGTAGAGAGGGACTTGATGTCAGGCAGAGGCAAGTCTGGACAGGGGTCAGACAGGGCCCCTCTAGACGAGTGAGCAGTGGCTCTTACGGGGGTTGATTTTGTCTCCCACTGTCTACCCCGCCCCCGGGAGAAACATTAGCAGTGTCTGGACATATTTGATTGTCATGATTGAGGGAAGGTGGGGGTTACTGACCAGGGATGCTGCTAAACTTCCTACAGCCTTGTGACCTACAGGACTCTCCCACAACAAAGAAGTATCCAACCCAAAATGCCGAGAGCACGGAGGTGTAGGGGCCCTGCCGCAGGGTCGCAGGGCTGCCTCAGAAGCAAGAAAGCACTGTGATTGCGCAGACGGACAGAGGGCTTCATAACTCACTGGAGGACGGCAGGGCTGTGCAGAGTGGAGCTTTGAGCTGCATCTCGGAGGATAATTAGGAGTTTTCCATGTGGATGTGCTGGGCGTCGTAGGAGCAGGCTCTCAGGGGCTGTGGTGGGTGGCACTGTGTTCTGGCCAGAGAGCTTCCAGGTCCCCAAGGACACTGCAGAGTGCATCGAGGCAGGACATGGGAAATTCAGGGCGAGGCCAGGGTCTGTTCTTTCTGGAAACTTCTGAAGCACTTGGTTGGGAATGGGCTGTGGGCCTCTGTTTGCCCAGAGCAATAACACATGGACCGCGTTCAAGCACCTGCTGTGTTTGTCACACAGCAGCCAGCTGGCCAGCGCCGCTCAAGCCCGTTTTCTGTTCCCCTCGGGCACGCGGCTGGGTTACCTCCTTTGGCCACACTCGCAGGTCGGTATGGCTATGTGCTGGGTGCAACCTTGACTGTGGGTGGGAGTGAGGTGTCTACCCATAAAGCCTGTCATTCTGGTTCCCCCACCCCCAGCTAGAAGCAAAGGACGGGTAGGCCCTGAGGATGGAGGGGCCATTGGATGGAACGGGGCTGGTCTCTGAGTCCCCACATGGAAGATGGACACAATACTCGGAACCGTGCTCGAGCAGGAGCTCAGTTTGCATGGTATTAAGTCACTGGGATTTCAGGGTTCACCTGTTATAATAAGAAGCACCACCATAATTAGTATCGATAGTGCTGGGTGCTTTTCCGGTACCGTATTCCTAATCCTTTCAGTGATCTTGCAATACAGGTGCTATTATCCATGTTTTAAACACAAGGAGAAAGGGGTTCGAAGTGGTTTAAGTGATATAAGCTAGTAAATGCATGCTCTGTCCAATATGCTGAATAGCTCTGCATTTTTCCTCTGCAAAAGCTGGCTTTGAGTGACTGTGGATAACTTTTTCAAGGGAAGGAGTCTCTGTAGAGATTTGCTTCCTTCTCTGTTTCTCCTGGCTTGGCTGGGAGCAATGGCTTCCTTTCAGTTTTCCATGCCTGGTGTCCTGTACCAGTGTGCATCCTCCTCACTTCAGATACTTAACCCACCACAAGCAGGAACGTGTCAGTAAGCGGCAGCTGCTCACGCTTGAGTCGGACCTTGCTTGTCAGACACTCACAGGCAGATGGAAACAAAACCTTCACAATTAGGGTGACTTGCAGTGTTCTTTTTTTTCTTTAATGAACTGAGAATGTACATGAAGCAAAGGTCCTTCTGCCTCTCTCTCAGCTACTGGAAGCTGCGTTTCATTTCCTACTCAGTTTATTGGTCCCCAAGGCTGCTGGAAGGGAAAGTTACCAGTAGCCAAACAGAGTCATTAAGGGAAACGAGTGTTTCTATTTGCCTGCCTGGGAAACCCGGGCAGCTCTTGTGTGGACAGGGGAGGGGCGTGGTGAGAGGCCGAGGTGGGCAGTGTGTCTGGTATGGTGCATTTGGAAGATAAAAGGGTCTCAGAGTGTGCGACAGGAGGCTGGGGAGACTCTGCAGTGGCCTTGGGGTTCAGTCTCTCCAGCGTCTCTCTGGGAAACCACCTGTCCCCCTTCTCAGTCCCTGAAATGAAGTCATGACTGAGCACCACCTTCCACTTCTCAGATTGCACATTTGACCCAAACTTGACTCATCACTGTTCTCTGTCCCCATTGCTTGCCACTGTCCCCAGCCATGACAGAGAAAAGAATGAAAATCAAAGAGGCCCTTGTGTCAACTGAGATGGGAGCAGCGTGTTTGAGGATGTTGTAGTCAGCATTGTTGATTGCTGCTGACAGGTTTAATGAGCTGAGAACCGAGAAATACTAATCAAATTTAGGAACTGTCGGCTGCTACAGTTTGCATGCCAGCATGCCGTCGGTGACCTTAGGAGCTATTTCCACAGAGTGATCAGAGCAGAAGTCAGATGAAGTGGGTTGAGGAGTAAGTGAGGAGGCAGGAAATGGAGATGGGTTGTAATAAGTGATGCTTTGAAGCCACATGCAAAAATACACCAGCATCGGCTAGATACATGCTTGTCAAATTGAAACTTGGGGTTGGATTTGCTAGGTTTCTCAGAATCAAGAGCACATTTATGCTTGATTTTTTGTCCATGGTTCAGTTATGTTGAACCAAAATTATTAAGTGTATTCCCTGTGTTAGGGTCTGGGCTATAGAGTTGAACAAGATGTGATTTTTGGCTTTGAGGAACTGGTGATCTGGATGAGGAGAGAGACTTGCAAAGACAGGATGCCTGTTCAACGTGGGGATACAGTGAAGGGACAACAGAGGAGTTGCTTCTGAGAGGACAGGCCAAGGCCTCGGGAAGAGGTGACAATGAACCACATCGTGAAGGATACACGGGATTTAAGTTTATCTCTTTGGAAATATAACATACATAAAGCCAGCTCATTAAAAAAAAAAAGGATGGCAGTACAGTTAGCCTTCATGCACCTAATGGAATAAATATACAGAAAACCAGAGGTCTGTTGACATGTACTGTGACGTGGCCTAACCACCACAAGGGGTTCTGCATCTGCTGAGCGAGGAAAAGGCAGAGCTCGTAGACAGGCATTGAAAAAGAGTCTCCTCCATTGCTTACCTCCATGGGGGTTTCAGAATGGAAGACACCGGCTCTACAGGGAAGCCTCTGACAGATGGAAACCTGCTTAACAAGCTGCAGAAAAGCAATAGATGGGCTCTGAGAGGGACACACCATCACGGAAAGCCGTTCTCTGACCCAGCGACCTGCATTCAGTAATATATGTCTATTCATTAGGGCAGGTGGGTCCACCCCAGAAGGCTTCGCCGGGCAGCAGTAATGAGGGGCAGCCACCACTTCAGTCCCGAGAAGAACTTCGAGTGTAGGAAACCTTAGTGGCGGGCGCAGTAGCAAGCCAAGATACCGACCCTGAGCCCGAGGCTCTACCTGTACCTGTTTCTGCTCACCCAGAGGAGTAGTGTCTGACAGCTCAGCAGGTCCCCAAAACAGAATCTCTCACCTCGCGCAAACTTGAACCCTGTCTGGCCCTTTCATCTGGCCCATGAATACCAGTGAGGGATGGTTTCAGGGAGGAGATTAAAACAACGTTTGAGGGTCATTGCAGAATGGTTGGGACCTAGGTACAATAGAGGTTCACATTCTTGGTTTGCCTTTTGTTTCATTAATTCTATTCATTCACTGAACAAATTTCATGTAGTATTCTGTTTTCTTAAATGGGAGGCACATTATTGAACAAAACAGAGTATCTGTGCTCAACACCTTAAAATCTGCTTGAGATCAACAAAGTCATTTCAGTGCAATGTGATTATCACTACCACAGGGAGCCTTTGGTGCAGGGAGCTCTAAGTCAGAACCCCAAGAGGAGGTAGTTAACCCGACCTTCGAGGGGTCACGGAAGGCTGATGGGAAGGTAATGTGTGAGGAACATCAGGGCTCACGTTGAACACAAAGGAGAGGATGGTGTTTTATGAAGGGCTGATGTATCTGGGTCAGGAGACATGAGCATGCTTGTTGAATGACTGACAGCTTGGGGTTTAGAGGGTTAAGATAGATGTGCAAGGAATGAACTTACTGAGCCTCTGCTATATGCCAGAGTCTGTGCTGAGCACGGGGGCACACTGGTGTGCGGAGCAGGCGTGACCCCTGCCCTTGTACAGTTTATGAGACAGATGTTACAAAAATGATTTGGAGGGTCAGTGGGAGATTAGTGTGGGCCACCAAGAGAAGGGGGCTCCAGGCCGCGCAGCACCATGGAGTCCTGAGGCGGTAATCCAGGTGGGATGGTGGTGGCTTCCACCGAGGTTGCGTGGAGTCAGGAGGAGCGAAGTGAGCCCAAAGATGGTAGACACACAGAGGTCACAGGATGCTGGATCAAGTGAATGAGGAAGGATGCGAGATGCAGCTGAGATCTGGTGACCATGAACTTCCCTGGATGAAGTGGCATGATGGGGCTCAGCCTGTCCCATGGAAGAAGAAGAGCCCACTCCAACGTTGCAAACCAGTCGGTGCACCTCAGAATTCAGTCCTGCGGTGGGGAGGGGACAGGAAAAGCCAAGGCCGCACTGCCATTGGAGAGAGCTGTCACTGTCTCAGAGCGGCAGCGGCATATCACGCGCCATAACTGATTCCTTGGTGGCCACCATGAGGAAGGCTTAGTACAGGTGAAGGTGCGAAAATTCTTTAAAATTCTGTATTTGGGCCTTGTCATGGGCCAGAGTTTCACTGGCAGGTTCTTCTTATATTTTTAACATACAAGTAGATTCTATATTAAAATTTTAATTATGGATATCTCAAATACATAAAAACATGCAAAAATAATATAACAGGCACCTAATATATAGCCATCACTAATATTTTGGAAAGTTAACTTTGTGTCATGTTTGTTTCAGGTATCTCTTAGGCAGTTAAGGTTTAACGAAATCATTATTGCTATTTCTTCATCACCCTGAGCATCAGCCTAAGTCAGTGAATGTCATTCCATGTACTTCTACATTCACTAGATATATATGTATCCACAAACAGCACAGTTTATTCTAAAAGCTTACATTGTATCGTACTTGATCATTTTCTATCTTGTCTTCTTCATTCAAAATGTTGCTCTCGAGATTCCTCTATGTTGATAAAATTGGATTCAGTTCATTTATTCTAATAGCTGTATTTTTCCCACTGCGTGGATAATCAGGGTTTATAGATCCATCTCCTTTATTCACAGGCAGTAACTTTCTCTCTACTTTTACCTTGTATAACAGTTTCTCTGAGTTAGCTAGTATATCCTTATCAAAACCTGCTGGAATCCATGTAGTTACTTTTTGACAGTCTTGCAGTTAAATTTTACCTCATTATTCTTTTAACATCCGTTTTTTAATAATTAGGTTGAGAATTTTTCCTTTCACATTTTATTAGCTATTTTTTCTGCTATGAGTCACCTATTAATAAGCTTTGTCCATTTTTCTGTTTATTATTTGCCTTCCTGTTTGTTTTTTTTTAATGATTGTAAGAACTCACCTTAATCCAATGGAATATGACTTACCATTTTTCCCTTATGGCTAGTGCTATGTGTGCCCTTTTAAGGAAATCTTTATCTACTCCAAGGTCATGAAACTTTTCTCTTATGTATTCGTTATAAAACTTTATTATCTCACCTTTCACATCTAGCTCTATGATCCACGTCTAGTTATTTTCTGTACAAAATGTGCTGTAGGGGTCAAGGTACATTTTCTTCCCATTTGGATATTTAACTGACACAGTATCATTTATTGACAAGACTGTCCTTGCCCTTCTGACACTGAAGTATCACCTTCTGCATAAACAAGACATGACCACATATGTTCAAAGCCCCTTCCGAACCCTTTTCTCTTCCTCTGATCTATTTGGGTCAATATCACACTATCTTATTATGGCTTTATAATAGGCCTTGAGATCTTCTTGGGTATGTCCTTCGATTTTGTTGCCCTTCTTCCAGATAACCTTGCCTGTTCTTAGACATTTACATTTTCATGTAAAAATTTAGAATTAACTTGTACAGTTACACAAAAAGTACATTCCAGGGGAGAATTGGCATCTTCACAGGATGAAATCTTCCATTCTATGAACAGAGAACATCCTTCCAATTAATTGTTTCCTTTTAAACTCCTTTCAGTAATTTTAAAAAATTCCTCCTTTCAGAAGTCTTATATAACTCATTAATTTCACTTACAGGTGATATTTTATGATAAATAGTATCTTTTAAAAATTATCTATCTTTGTTAATGCTGTATTATGTTTCATAGCTGTTCCAAATAACATAAAGCTCACTTTTTTTTTTCAAGTTGACATTTCTCTCCACTGACAAGTTTAGTCTATTTACTGACGTGTGCTAATTTGTTTTCTTTCATCTATTTTGAATTTTTTACAACAGGTTTTTTATTTACTTGTCCCTCCATGTTTTCTGCCTTCCATAGTGTTGATCAATTTTATTTATTCAAGTTTACTCTTCACTGTTTTGGAAGGTGGACAGTATGCTTTTATTCTTACACTGATTCCCCCTAATATTTTAATGTAATACCTCCTTCGTGGGAGTTGATGTGAGAATTTAGCAGCAATAATTAGGCCATGTATTCTGAGTGCATAGCCCATAATATGCATGCAAAAATGATAATTATCATTATAAATATCTTTGATTTTTAGAGATACTATTGAAATACAAAAATCACTCTTATTGTTCGTCTCTCTCTGTCACACTCTACATATCCTTCTAGGACTGGGCATCAAACCCGCACTAACTGAAGGACTTTAATATGTTGAGTATTTCATCACGAGAACAAAGTTAAGTCACCGAAAGCACCGGGAATAGCTATATACAGAATGGCTTCCAAAGACAGTGCGGCGAACACTGCTGACACGTGTTTCCCACCAACCCTAAATGTGACGTTAAAGTTGAACCCAGTGATGGTCTGATCATCTGCTGGAAAGAACAGGCACAGAGGTGTTTCTACCCCCCAAATTTGAAAGTGTTTGGTTGGGGTGTTTTAGTTTATTAAGCGAATTGTGCCTTTTCCTTCACAGTGCTGAGTTTCTCCTGGCTCTCCGCCGTCCCTCCCAGTCAGGAGTCATGGACCTCTCAGGCAGAGACATAGGAACAGATCTTGGACTTCATAGTCACTTTAATCTGCAAAACTTGCGACCTTAAACTCACCATCTCACAACCCCATTCATTCAGGTATCAGTCCTGACATCATCTGCGAATATAGCAAAGGGCCTTGACTCACTTCAAAATCTTCATTATTTTTTAATTTGAGGATTATTTGTCAATACTTATATACCTTTTGGATATAATATCTGACTCTAAGTGGACTCAGTGCTAACTGATAGATACAGTCTCTCAATCCAGGATACGTTTTTTTCTGCCAAGGCAGACAGGACAATTCAGGGGTCAACTCTACAGGGGAGACAGGAAGATTGAACTACTTCCCATTTTTAAGCATTTGTTTGAAATATGACCTAGTCCATTTTGCTCTTATTTGGGGAATTGAAAGCAAACTCCACACACAACGTTCCTTCTTTGGTGTGGGCATTTTAAAGATACGATGAGATTGGTGGTTAGAAACTGACCTGTGAGTGAAGCTCATTCCGACACTGGCAGTGACCTTGGCTTCAAGTTGGCATTACAGTGTGGGCGTGTCAGGCAAATTCAGACTTGACTAAGAGGGGACATTTGGTAAGAAAAAAAACAACCTTTTGCTTTAGAAAACATTTTTATAAGTGTCGAGATCCCCTGGAACTTTCCCCATAATACCGAAGCAGACATTTCAATTCTTTTGAAAGTCAGCAATGAAATGTTTTGAGATTTAAAGACAGTGGAAATATCTCTGCTAAATTTGCTAAAAGCCCTAAAGTCAACTACTTCCCATGTCAGCTTTTGATGGAAGGGAAATTAGCTTCCCCTTGCTGTGACCACACTCTTTGGCTACTTTGTACTTGTTTGTTTCTTTCAAGCGATGCCCTGTGTGTCTGATGGCATGTGTAAGTAGTTAAAAGGCTGAGAAACGCAGCTGGCTCTCTGGGGAATCCATGTCCATGAAATGGCTTCATTCTTTCCAAATTGCTCTGCTTTCCAGTTTTTTAAGGGAGTTCTTCCACTAACTGAAATTGTTATTTTAATTGTGACCCCGGTGGGTACCCCCTTCCTGTCCCCACTGCCACCTCCTTCTCATTAGCCCATTGGGATGCATGTGCATTTTCCTCCTACACGCTCTGAAGCTGAGGTCTGGTCTTCTGCTCTCTTCCCCGTCATCTTCTGTTCACGCTGATCTGCTGCTCTGGAATTTTCTCATGTCTGAAGCTCTCTAAAGAGAAATGTCACCATTTGTAACCAACTTTTCTATTTATTTTTTAACATTTTCTTTCCCATTTGTAGTAGAAATATCTCCTAGCATTGCGAGCAGGAAGAAAGCATGTGCTATCTATGTGCATGGCTGTCCTCCGTCCACGGCAGCCTGGTTCTGTGTTTGAGGTACAGGACTCGCTGCCATCAGCTTTCCTAGAATCTTTGCTCTAAATTTTCATCAGACAGCCCTGGCTGGTGAGACTCAGTGGACTGAGTGCTGGCCTGTGAACCAAAATGTCTCCAGTTCGATTCCCAGTCAGGGCACATGCCTGGGTTGAGGGCCAGGTCCCCAGTGGGGGGCGTGTGAGAGGCAACCACACACTCATGTTTCCCTCCCTCTCTTTCTCCCTCCCTTCCCCTCTCTAAAAGTAAATAATGACTCTAATAAGTAAATAAATGTTTATCAGAGGGGAAATGGGGAGCTGTTGGTCAAAGGGTGCAAGGTTCTGGTTTTGCAGGCTGAGTAACTCCCGGAGATCTCACGTACAGCATGGTGGTCACGGTGAATAATACCATGTCATCTGCTTGGAATTTACTAAGAGAGTAGATTTTAAATGTTTTCACCACAGGCAGAAAAAAGAATTGTAACTATTATAGGTGATAGATATGCTAATTAGCTAAATTGTGGTGATCACAATGTATCCATATTTCAAAACATGTTTATACCTTTAATATATACAATTTATTTGTTAATTTTACCTCAATGAAGCTTGCTTTCTTTCCTTTTCTTTTTTTTTTAGCTAAAAATTGCATTAGAGGAACCCACTGTGAGGTTCAGTGGGGCTCTGACCCATTCACTGAGAAAACTACACTGAGGATAGTGCTGGGGTAGGGATAAGAACATAGATTTTGAGGCCTGAATGACATGAATTTGAATCTCTGACCCAGTATTCGCGTGCTGTGCACTTTTGCACAATCTCTAACCTCAGTCCCCCATCTGTAACTTGTGAATAATAATACTTGCCACACAGGCATGTTGTTAATTTTAAAAGAGATAAATTACACAAAGTGTTTAGGATAGAGCTGGCACATTATAAGCTCCTAATGCCATGGGAAATATTAATTATGATATTAATAATGTTGAAGCATAGAGAGTACTGCTTCCCACAGAGGCAGCCTATGGACAGAATTCAGGAAAAATACGGCCAGAAAGTTAATTTGCTTTGTGAGCTGGCTGGCTGCAAACAGGAGACGGCTCTGCAAACCCCAGGAATAGCAGCTGACATTTATTCCGGCTCGGCAGAGGGTGTTCGCTGGCCCGGCGGCTCTCACATCTTACTGGGAATACAGTGCCTAGGGTGTTGGTTGCAAGTGCAGAAGCTCAGGTTCCATCCTCAGAGGTTTTACTTTGGTCACCTCCGAGTTCAGGACACTGCTTTTTTTCAGCCTGCCCTGGATGCGTCCACTGAGTCTACCTTAAAGGCTACTACACTGGACTTTGATTCAGACTAATTATAGTGCCAGATGAAGCTGACTTTTCTTGGCTCTGCAAACTTGTGACTGCCAGGGGCTCTGAGCTGCAGGAAGAGAATATGGCCCGAGAGGGCTCGTGCCAGGCTTTCCCACGGACGTGGCCTCTGCCGGGTGCGTTCTGTGAAGGAGGCTGTGTGCCCACGTGCCCGCATTAGTGGTGGGAAAGGGTGGAGCCAGGCCTGTGTCCGAGTCTCAGTCCCTGGCCAGAGCCACTGTACAGGGGACAACAGGCACATAGGGCAGCAGGCACGATGCTTTTTCATTGACTAATTTTTATTTTTAAATGACGATTGACATACAGCATTATACTAGTTTTAAGTTTACATACACCATCGTGATTCAACATCTGTTTACCTTAGGAAGTGATCGCCACAATAAGTCTGGTAACCATCCGTCACCATGTACAGTGATTGCGATATTATTGACTGTATTTCCCAGGCTTTGCATTATGTTCTCATGACTTATTTAATAACCGGGAGTTTGTACTTCTTACTCCCCTTCCCCTTTTGCACCCAGCCCCCACCGCCCTCATCTGTGGCAACCACCCGTTGGGTCTCTCTATCTATGAGTTTGTTCCAAGTACAATGATTTTTTAATAAAATATTTAGGGCATATAAGGGCTATAGAAAAAATGTAACAGACACACATGAACTTATTATCAAGCTTAAACAATAAAACATCACAAAAACGGATGTCCTCTCTCTTCCTGGGTCTTAATACACCTCCCTCTTCACAGCCTGAGGCGGCAGCCGTGTTGAATTAGCCTCTGCCGTTCTGTGGCCTGTCTTACACCTTTACTGCTCCTGTGTGTCCACAGTACACTCATATGATTTTTTCAGATTTTATCTCGTATAATCTCGTTATGTTTTATGTATCTTTCTGCTAGTTGCACTTTCATTCAGTGTGTTTTTGGGGGATGTATACTTATTAATAAATGTAGGTCTAGCCCTTGAATTTTCCTGTAGTATAAATATACCACAGGGCACCCATTCGTTATGAAACCCTGGGCTGCATTGAATGCCCTTGCGTGAGCCTCCCGGACCCCCATTCAGTTCTTCTCCCAAGAGTGGAGAAGGTTGGGCCGTAGCACATTGGGGCACAGTATGTCTTCTAGATATTGGTAAATTGGTCTCCAAGGGTGGGTTGTACCAGTTTACACTCCACAGACAGTGTGAGTTCTCAGTGCTCCACCTCTTTGTCAATACTGGTATTGACTGGCTTTTTTATTTCTAGCAATTGGATATTTGATAGGTATCCGATTGTGGGTTTAATTTGCATTTTCGTGATTACTCCTGCGGCCGGGGCCATTCAGGTTTTCTCTTCCAAGAATTTCCTATCGATATTTCTGTTTTGATTTTTTTCCCTTTTTCAGTATTGATTTCAAGGAATCCTTTACATATTCTGGACCCCAGTCTTTGCTGCTTCATTGCATGGAAACACCCCTCAGACTGTGGGGTGCCTTTTGGCGGGTCGCCTCCTTGAAAATGAGATGTCAGGTAAGGGAGCAGAGAAGCCCACGCCACACCTGAGCTTCGGTGGTGGTTGCCGCCTGGCCGTTTACACTTTCTCGACCAGATACTTCCCGCTGGTTTGTGTAGATCATCTCATTTTGGGAGACAAGCAGCTGAGTGCAAATGGGCCCGACTCCCTCCTCTCAGAAAGCTGAAGGGAATGAGCAAGGGAGTCTTTAGGTCACACCTCCCGGCCAACCACCGGGCCTGTGCAAAGATGCAGTCTGGCCTCTCCTGGCTGAACACCTGGGGTGTCAGTCTCCGTGGCTCTCAGCACCGCTCCTGGGGCGGCGTGAAGCACACATGAGTGCTGGTGGTCCTCCTGAGACTTAGAGACGCCCCCTGTGTTTTTTGAAAGAACGGAAAGAGTCCCTTGACCAGGAACATGCTGCTTGATGGGAGGGGGCCGTGGATATTTCACCCTTCCCTGGCAGCACCTCTGGAAAGTCCTCTCAGATCCATCACTGTGCCTCGTAGTTCTGCTTAAATGATGCCAGTCATTCAAATAGTCTCTGCTGATGAAAGTAGTCACTGGGAGACTCTGAGACACCACACCTCTCCATCAGAAGAAACACACTAGCATTTCTGATTTTCACTGTTGTTACTTCCTCTTTTACCTGATTTCTTAAGGTTAGGCATTATTTAAAGCTCCCCATGTTTTGGTTGTTACTTTCAGTATGTCCTGATCCATTCTCATTACTTAATTCTCACCCAAGGGAACGCAAAAACCTTCAGAAGGAGGTACACAGAGCTGCAGTTTGCACTTGGCAGTCATTTCCCAATCACAAAGCTCACATAAGTTTCGTTGGGGGGAGCACTGACTTTTCCCAGAAGGAAGATACAATAGATGTTATGCCATCCATATTTAGTGACTGTCAACCTCAGGAAAGGCGCTCACATGGTGCATTAATTTCAACAGCTGAGGGTTGGGGAAAAGGGGGTGGTGGGGGGGGGGGGAGAGAGAGCGTGCACGCGCGCGTGCGGTGCATTGCGCTCATAAGGAGCAAATACGTTTTGAGATCGCTGCCTTACGGTGATTGCTGGGCTACTGTGGGGAAGAGGGAGTGAGGAGCGACTGCTTAATGGGATGGAGTTTCTTTTGGGGCTGATGTTCTAGAATTAGATGTTGATGACAGTTGTACAACCTTTTGAATTACTAAAAGCCATGTAATTGTACACTTTAAAGTGATGAAGATGGTCATGTTTAATGTTACGTGAATTTTATTTCAATGGAAAAAAAAGACAAAAACTTGGACTTTCAAGTTACTACTGCCACATTGGTGCATTCCCCCCACCCCAATCCTATATTCAGTGATTTTCTGAAATGGGACAGCCCTTAGATATATATACCTGGTGATTTTCCATGTAGTGGAAATGTTTATCTTACCCCTTAGTAGCTGAATGGGGGTAGCACCAGTTTTTCAATCCTGAACACAGGGCAGGACACAAACAATGGAATGGCTAGTTTTATAGCTTTGCTAGTTTCGTAGAGAGTCCCAAAGTGGACAGGAAGAGCTGTGCCATGACATCATAGCAAGTTCCTAATTACAGGGCCACCTATGGACCAGCGCCTGCCAGAAAGCAAGAAAACGGCCACAGGAGGAGAAAGGGTTGGCTTCACGCCCTAGGGAGAGTCAGTTCATCAGCCTGGGACCATGTGCTGAGAGCCGTCTGCTGAAGGTCAGACGAAGGAGAGGGCCCTCAGACTTTGACACTGAGTCTCTGTGGCCCGGACGGCTGCTGGGTCCCAGCCCCAGCGCTTCAGCTGCCACCAGAATCCTCTGCTTTAATTGTCACTGACGATGGCCTGCTCTCACCTGGCTCCCTGGGTAGTGAGAAGAAGACATCTGGGAGACCAGTCCTGGCATGGAGGAAGGTTGATTGGCAGAGCCCCGTCATGATAGCGGACAGCCAAGCTTTTATATAGCCTTGGGGGCTTTAGGAGGGCGACTGGAATTTTGTGAGGGGGCGCTCAGAGATGCGTCTCCTTGAGATAAAGGCTTCTTGAACGTTCCCTGGGGCTCCTATTCCTGGGGATGGGGAGCATGACAGCAGTGCAGTTGCTTGCTGGAGGTTTAACTCCAGCTCGGTGGTCAGGAGTTCAGCTTTCCCTTGTGAAAGGCACAGTCTCCGTCCCCTTGCCCCCACCCACCATACCGGGCACAGGCATCTGACTGCTGAGCAGTCTGCCGCCTTCGTGGTCTTGCAGCCCCCAGAGGAAGCTCACTGGTGGAAGGAAGCAACAAGCTACTTTCCTGAAGATGCAGCTCCTCTGTTTCACTGGGCCAGGCCAATGGCGCGTGTCCACCCTGTGCCCGGGACTGTGTGGCCACCGTCTTGTACGTTAAACAACTGAGCCCTCCCCCAGCCCTGTGAGGCACCTGTTGGTGTTCTTCGCTCTCAGTTCAGACGCCTGCTCTCCTAAAGAAGGGCTTGCTCAAGGTCATACCGAAAACGCACCTGCTGAAACCACTGTTCTCTCCTCCTTTCAGATCCAGAAGGCCACATTTGTTCTACCTCACTTTGCGGGAAGTAAAGGGACAAATGGCCGACTGGACGTTTGGTCTCTCAGAAAGTTAAATGTCATCTGACTTTGAACATAATGCACTCTGTCCTTTCATTTCTGTCATAAAGGGTCGCTTCTGAGTTCCAAAAGCACACATGTGAGCTCTCGGAGCACCTGTGGCGGCTGGCCTCAGTCCATCCTTTGGCATCAGATAAGTGCAAGGTGCAGAGATGAAGCTGCATTGCCTGCCTTTTGTGTGCCACCATCCAAAATGCCTCTGACCACATTCACCTCACACCCAGACGTGACAAGAATCAAGAATGGCCGAAGATGTAGCTATGGCTCCAGAGCTATCCAGTCCTCTGGTCCATGCCACTTAGCAGTTCACCCAACACTGAAGGGCTTTGGTTGGTTTTACAGCAATAGTCTGCAAACTGTGGTCCAAGGGCCAAATCCAGCGCTTTGCCTATTTTTTCTAGATAGAGTCGTATTGGAACACAGCCACACATGCTCATTTATAAGTCATCTGTGTTGGAGGCTTCTGTGCTACCAGGCTGAGTTGAGCGTTGCATCAGAAACTGGTCCACACAGCCTAAAATACTGGATACTTGGTCCTTTGCAGAAATAAGTTTTCAAGGCCAGTTTTGTGGGTCACGAGGGAAGAACCTTCTAGTGCCCTCTCACTGCAAAATACAACTCCCAGACGCAATAAAAGTGAATTGTGTAGGGTAATCAGAAAACCCTTAATGTAAATTGAAACAGCGTTCTTGCTGTGCATGCTGAGGGAAGTTGCTCAACTACTCGGAATTTCCTCATCTATCCTCATTAAGTGTATGTAATAATTCTTACCGTGAAGGTTATTTGAAGATTAAATTAGAATGGGATATTTGCAGTACCTAGCTGAGTGCCAGGCGTGTTCTCATTAAATAATACTCTCTCTAGGACTCTCTGAAGACTGTATCTCCACATCCAGAATGCCACAGTCCGATCGGCATTTTGGAGATCCTCACACCAGCTTTTACTCTCCCTGGGGTCTGCGAAGATGTCAGGTTGCTTTTTACATTCCAGCAATGCTGGCCTACAGGAGGCTGAGTGCCTCGAAGCTCTGAGAATGGAATGGAAAAGCAGAGTCCTTCTTAAAAAGTAGCAGAATTGCCTCTTTTCTTTTTTCCCCTTTGTCTTTTTCATGCCAGAGACCTGTTATCCGGCAGGCATCTCAACTCGCCCACACCGATGAATAAAAAAAATGCATCGGGCAATTGCTGTTTACTGATCGCTCCCTCCCTGCTGATCTCTCCCTCGGGCCCAACCATCTCAGGCTACTGAGTGATCCTTCCAGCTAATCAGAATTGAGATGGGACAGGACAAAGAGGCTCCCTTGAAATTTTTTATGGCATAGTGTCTGCAGACACACATGCGCACATGTACGGTGCACTTCTAGAGGCAAGGACCTTCAGGTGAGAGTTGCGCGTCATATTTAAGCAAAGCAGTGGGACACAAACCTGGCTGAACAGTGATGGGGGTGCAGGACTCAGGATAAGATCAGAAGGTGGATGTGAGGCAAAGCTTTCTTTTTCTTTGTTTTTCTTTAATTTTCTTTTCTTCTTTTTTTTTGTTGCTGTGATCTTGTTGTCAAGTGATATTTTGCTCTTGTGTCAGTCAGGTTTCTAGTTTAGCAGAAAGATTTATTAGGGGCAGACAGTTATCCAAAATTTCTTGAAGGTTCACATAACTAAACTTGGGTGCTACCGAGCCATAAGCAATGCAGCCAGGAGAATCACTTGATATCTCTGTGAGACTCTTCCAGTCAAAATCCTGGGGCTGTCACTGGGGTCCTTTGGTAACCATTAGAGTACCACCATGGAATTGAACTTCCGTTGTCTCTATAGAAAAAGCAACGGCCTCAACCAGTTGATTGCCAGAAAGTCCAGGCAGCCGCTGCCTCACTGTGTCTCCTGCCTACAAAGTCCCAAATGACCGTATAGCCCTAACTGCAAGGGAGTCTGGGAAGTTTCGACTTTAGCTTTCCAGTATTAAGCCACCTAGAGTGCATGCTACAAGAGTGTCGAAGTCGAGTCCCCTCAGTCAGTCAGCGAATGTCTATAAAACCTGAATTACATTTTAAAGATTGCATAAAAAAAAATTACATGGGGCACGCAAGCAATATTTGGCTTTCCCCAGGAGAATTCTCAATCCCTGGGCATTCTTAGAAGTTTCAATCAAGAGGACCTGCTTTCCTTTGTTGCTAAGATGAGTCACTCCCCATTGGGTGTGTTCCTGCTCTGTAGTAGTGGTAAGTTAGACACTTTATGTGCTGTTCTTCAGTCCTGTAACAACCGCATGAGATAAATACTCATTCCAATTTAGCCTTGGAAAGCAGAAGGAGAGACAGTGTAAGTAACTTGTCCTGTCTACACCACATACATGCTCAGTAGTATGTCTAGACATCCAAGGTGTGTGCACCTAGATGGCTGGCTTGTGAAGCCCAGAGTCTCGTCTTTATTGGAGAGTTGGGGGAAAAACAGCAGTTAGGAGATCAGATACTTGGCTGGTGGTGGTAGCATTTTTTTTGTTGTTTTGTGTTTTTATCGTTGTTTTAAGTAAACCTTCTGAATGGAGCAGCTTTGAGGAGTTAGGAGGAGTTGGGGAAGAAGTTCCTTTGCTTGACAATCTTCATTTGGGGTCCCAGGGAAAAGTAAAATAAATG
This sequence comes from Mormoops blainvillei, assembly GCA_004026545.1. NCBI lineage: Eukaryota > Metazoa > Chordata > Mammalia > Chiroptera > Mormoopidae > Mormoops > Mormoops blainvillei. Next base: position 3,327 of record PVJD01013001.1, on the reverse strand, counting down.
CCTTTACCTGAGGCGAGTCCTCCTTTCAGGGTGTTGCTTTCAGACACCAGGGTGCATTACCAGCACTCAGCGTCTGGACAGCGGCTGGCAGCCAGGACCTGGGTTCGGAGTTCCAGCTCATTTGAGTGTCATCCCTGGTTTCTTTTGTTTATGTCGGGGCCTCAGGGGCCTCTTGTTATGGACAGAAGGTAGAGTCAGGTTTTCCCCTCACTGAAAATCCTCTCTCTGATTTCTTGAAAGATGTACGGTCATGTAGAAGTGGCCAGTCCAGAGGGTGGGTAAAGGGGCCATGGGCGAAAGGAGTAATCCAAGACTGGGCAGTTGCACAAATGGTAACGTTCTGTCCTCTTCATATCAGGATAGTTCACGTACCCCTCTTCCCACAAACTGATTCTTTTGATTCCCTCAGTTGCTTTAGAGTAACTCAACAGTTGTTTTTTTTTTAAAGACCTCTGATGTGATTGAATTAGCTAAGTTCTAGAGTTCTTGCACTAGGGGAACCCTGTAGGCCCCAGGCAGATGGGGAAATTGAATAAGTACTTTTGACTTTCACTTCTGTTTATTTTGTTGACATTAGGCAATAAACAAACAAAGCCCCAACAACGTCATCTTGAATCTGTCAGCCATTTTGAAATTCTTAGCTGAAAAGTGCCAGGGGATTGCATATAAAACTAATCATCACCTTGAAATGAAATCATTTTGCAAATTACTGCTTAATAATACTTGAAGTCATCAAAAAGTTCAAAGATTAATTGCCACGTAACTGGCAGTGTTCAGATCAGAAAATTAAGGCTCCAGAGAACAGAATGGTAGCCCTGTAATTACCCAGGTAGAAAAGGCAGCTTCATACGTTCAGATAATGTGGGCTTCTCAAAACAGCAGAACCCTTGGAGAGCACTGAGTAGTGCTTCATTATTTATGTATCTTGTCCTGTAGTAGCCAGTATCATGCTTGTGTACTGCACACTGCGTGACAGACACTTTCTCTTCAGCAGACACCTGCACTGTTGTGAAATAGTTGGAGTGATATCATCTGATAGGATATCATTATGTGTGTCATGGATCCTAGCAATTAATAGGCACTTGTCACACAGGGTGGAGCAAAAGTAGGTTTATAGTTGTGAGTGCATGAAATGGAGTTTATTCTTGTGTTATTATTATATTAATTATCTTATTTTCCATAAGAACAACTATAAACCTACTTTTGCCCCACCCTATATTATTTGGGAAATTTTTATGGACCTTGGGTGCACCCCCCACAAAAAAAATGTGTCACAGATCTACATAATGTTTGAAATCATGTAAAGAGACTTTTGAGTTTATTGACACACCATTTGAATCAAGGTTTTTAAAACATGATTTTGATTTCATCATCTTATTCTTCCTGTATCCTGGCAAATAATACACCCTGAAGACAGGGATTAGATGGGGGTCAGCCTTTCCTCTAAGAGCTTCTAGGACAGAGAGAAACCTGAAATCTGGAACCGAGGAACATGTTGCCATCATTAAATTTGGTATTTAACCCTTTCCCTCATGTTGTTCCTGTTACACCTGTTCTTATTCCACATAACTAGCTTAGAAGTTTGGCTTAGAAAACTGGCCTCTTGTGTTTTTAGGGAATCTTTTTTTAAGTGAGACACGTTAAAAATTGACTTTGGCAAGCTGGACCAGATTTAAGCAGGAACCATATGTTAGCAGCCACCACGTGGCAAGTTTGTTTCAAAACATTTTGGGCATGCCGTCTACCCCATTTGAAAACATTTGCTCTGCAGTTACCTGGCTGATTGTAAAAAAGATCAGTTACGAAGAGAGAAGTTGAATATCAGGGAATGAAGAGAGAAAGATTGACCGGCAAGAGAGAACTGAGTTATCTGCTTGAAGACAATAATAACTTTTTCTCAGAAGCAGCAGTTGCTGAATGAGGTCATAGCAGGCGATGTTTTAAGACGTGAGACCAGTGAAATACCAACTAAAGATTAGTGTTCGGAAACTTTTTAAAGCAGATTTCTTCAAGAGAGGGCCGTTTAAGGTGAAATCGATGTCTCTTCTTGGTACATGCTTGTGTACACACACACACGCGCGCACGCGCAAACGCAAGAAAAAAGGGAACTTCCGTGTGTAATGGTTCTTCCAGGTGCAGCCTGAAAGCGAGCCTCACGCTCGCCACCCCCAGCTTCATAGACTGCTTCTTCCTATTGTAGCAGTCACCGCGGTTCACTTACTTCTGTGAAGTTCCTTTTCCATATTCTGTGTGGGAGCAAAACTCTTTCTTGGAAAAATGTTGGAGAGACGCAGAAAAAAGAAATAAGCGTATGTTTCCTTAGCTTGGAACCGTCAGTAACTTCCCCTTAGTTATATACGTGGCTACAAAAACCTATTATAGCTTCACAAGTTAGCTCACGCCCTGCCTGTCTGAATGTCACCCTGTCGCCTCCTGATGGGCCACTTCTGATTTATTTTGTCTGCTTACAGACACCAGTCCTTGCAGTGTTACACCACACCTTTTTTTTTCTTTGCAAGGTATTCCCCTCTTCTCACACCTCTCACGTGTGTATGGCACTACATTCCCAAGAACTCCTGGCATATAGCTATATCTGTATTTATCTCTCTACATTTTTTTTTAGCCTGTATTCTAGAGCTCTCTCCATCGCAGCAGAGATTTAAAGTCTCTACCAACACATGTCACATGAAGGTTTGATGGCTTTGTGATTAAAAGTACTTCAAGCGCTCTGGGTAAAAAAGCAAAAACTAGCAAGTGGAAGGGTCATTGCCGCTGTTACCGCACAGAGGACCCTGGAGACCCTAGAGGCTTGAAGAGTGTGGTCATCAAAGCCTGGTCAGTTGATGCTACAGATGAGAAATGGTTAAGCTCTGCCTGTAGGCCGTGGACGCTATTAAGCTTTGGAAGAATTAAACTTTATTTCCTTTGGAGGTTAAATAGCTCCCTCGATGGGGGAAATAAATCCTGAAAACATTTTTGATGATAATGAGGGATTTAAATTTGCCAAGTTCTCTTTCATGGCTCCAGAGGAGTACTAAGTTTATGTGTCTCCTTGAATGGTTCCCTTTACAGGACCAAGCCAGTGGGCAGCATCTGTTCCCACCCCCACACCCCAGGCCCCAGGTTTAATTCACTAGCTCTCAACCTTGAATTGCATTGTTTTAGACTTGGCTGTACTGTGTTCATTCTCAAATGAACCAGATGCTTTTCTCACTAGTGTTTCAGATCTTTCAATGTTCCATAAACAGAAATTCACAATGGCAGAGGCTGCGTCTGCTACTCTGCCCTCATGTCCCTGTGTCTAGCGCAGAGCCTGACTCTTGGCAA
>PVJD01013000.1:0-36552 GCA_004026545.1 Mormoops blainvillei | reverse complement strand
ATTATAATTGGATTTTTAAAAAGGGTGGGGGTGCTGTTGGGTGCCCCTGGGCTGTTGGGGTGTCAGTAACAGGAGGCTGTAGTTTGTTCCAACGTTATCTTCTGCCTGTGGCTATAGGGAGCAGTTAGTTCCATTTTTGCTTCCAGTAATTTCCAGTTCTGGGATCAAGCTCAGAAGAGTAAAATGGCAGTCATGTTTACAAGGCCATAGGTCTGCTCAGGAAATGGTTCCAACATAGCAAATGACTTTATCCTTTCATTCCCCTCTCTGGTTTTCAAATGGATTGATTCCTAATGACCTGGCCCGGTTCTGGCTTTGGGAGTAGGGATGAAGGTCTCCTCTTCTGTAACTACTTCAGGCGGACTAGGGATGTAGAGCTGTCCCTGCCTGTGGGAACAGGTATGGGTCATTACGGAGAAGAGGGTGGAATTGGACAGCCCAAAAAGCAAGAGCTGTGGCCGGAGGCCGTGTAATCGCCCAACCTCGTATGCTCCATTGAAGGATATAAGATGATTGAGGAGACATGGCCTAAAGACAACAGTAAAGAAAAAGGCTGCCACCAGTCCCAGGGAGGGAATTAACCAGGAAAACCAAGGCTGGGTGTTGAACTTAAAATCCCCAAAAGGGAGACGCAGGGTAGTAGGTGAGTTCTGAATGGCTGACACTGCACCGGTAGTTCTCAGTAATTCCAAGTCAAAGGATGAAATTAAAAAATGAAGCATTAGCTTGGAAGAAAACTAGGAAAACTAGGATTCAATCCATTTGTGGGTGACAATTGGACATTCTGATTTCCACTAGAACATAATTTCTCTCCCTAAAATCGCCCTCATTTTATTAAAGAGCCTGAATATAAGTTCAGCTTCAATTTGGCCTGATTATTTGCCCAAACACAACAAGAATAATAATCAATTATATAGGCTCTATCAAATTTGCTTTGTTGGGATTTTACAAGGAACCTTCAAACTGAGCTTTAGTCAGCCTCTTGAGGCAGAGAAGCCAAGCCACACAGTTGCCATCTGGCTTTGCCTGAAATGCCTATCAGTTTGAGTGGATTCCTCAAGTTCTTGAGGTCCCCAAAATGTCTTGAGGTTCCTTCCTTGCCATCTTTCAGGACAGCAACCTTTGTTCCTTACCTGGAAAGGCTGACGTGAACCACATGACCAAGCAAGGTTCCAGGCCGTTTCTCCAAGAGGCTCCTGTTGGCTTTGAATGTCAGTCGTAATTCCTTAAAGCTTTCTGGTGACATGAAGTGTTCAAGCATTTCTCTTTCAATCATGACATTTCCAGACAAAGACTTGGTTAATAAACCACATTTGGAAATTGGTGCTATTGTAAAGAGAACAGATTCTTATTGGACTTATGCAAATAAACATATTGCCATGAAAATAATACTCATTAAGAGTTGTCAAATTCTGGAGGGATTAGGTAGGAAGAAAAATATAAATATTTCAATATTGCTTATAAGGCTATAATTTACAAATTGTTCTAGGAGAAAAAAGTTTCCTTATATCTGGAAAACAAAAAGATTTAGAATTAGCAATATTTTGAACAAAGTCATAAGAAGAATAATTATCGTTAGCTTATTTAGTCCCATATAACCAAAATTGTTTGACTTTATTATTTATTATTAATGAATCCAGTTATTCCTTAGGGTTCTATAAATCTTCATTTACTTTAAAGATATGACCTATTTAAATACCTGTAATTTAGAGTTAGAGTCCTTTTTATGAAGCTATTCAAAGATGCCTTTGCAAATGCATTAGAGTTAAAACTGACTTTTATAAACGATCAAATTTAAAATGAAATGGTTATAGATTCTATTAAAATGCTATTGATAAAGAACTTTGCTTTGTAAAATATAACATTTCAAGATAATAATTTATTGATAATTACTATGAAATGACATAAAAAACAATATAAACCCATATTTTTAGATTTAACACACATTCTTAATATATAAAAAGACCAAACAGTGTGCAAGGCTTTAAAATGCTGTACAGGACTCATCGGAAGTGTGCATCAAGCATTGGAAACAATTCATAAATTCCCAGTGTGTGGGTTGCAAACACCCAGAGTACCAGGGCTTGACGTCCCCACGGGGAACCATCACTCTTGGCTTGTCCAGTGTCATTGATGGGACACCTGTTAGCCCTGAGAGCTCCCTCTTTGAGCTTGATTTTAAATCTGCAAGTTCCCACCCTTGGGCAGGTTGAAATTTCCAGAAAATCTATTTTGATAAAAATATATATACAAATAGTTATTATTATTCTGTTTGGCAAAGCTTCCCGTGTAATTTTGAACATATTAAGTTGGCTTAATTAGTTCAAAAACTTCTCTTTTGTGAGGAGAAAACAAGTCCTTGAGGTATTCCAGGGGCTCATTGGAATAACTCAGTCTTTTCTCAGTTTTTACAATTCAAACTTTGGGAAGGTTGTCATATTTAACCAAAAGATTATAACATATACTTTTTGTAAAACAACACATTTTTGGTAATAACTCTAAAAGACATTAATCAAACTTAAAACCGGTTTTAATATCAAATATTTTGTCCAGAACATAGGATTCTGCTTAATTTATACAAGTACTTAATATTTTTAGGCCAATATAATATTACATGCTAATCTAGAGGCAGAAAACGTACCACATGTAACACACAGACAAGTGCATATCACATAAAGACCACACGCATGCAGACTGAACACATAAAGAACATATGCATAATTTGAACTACTAATTTTTTAGGAGAAAGTGTAAAATTTCTCTTATTTGCTTTTGACAACTTTCAAGCCGACTGGAAAAGGGATGGAAGGCCCTTAATACCAAGGAAGAAGGCCTGTCGACGCGCTCAGTGAAGCTTTAAGGGCTGCGCACGGGTGGCGGAAGTAGTCTCGGCCCCCAGGAGCCCAGCGACAGGGAAGAGCCTGGGTGGGGCTGCTTTGGCCCCTGAAAGGTCAGACACCCGGTAACAGAAGGTGTGCGCTCCAGATGGAGGGTCGGGAGGTACAGTCCTCACCAGCGGGGAAATAGAAAGAGATGGATGTGTTCGCCTGGGGGTGACCTTACCAATGACCAGAGCGCCAAACAAAGGGGAAGGAGTAGGTCCCTTGGAACGTGGGGGGTGATCGCGTCCTGACTCACTGGGCCCTGCGTCCCAGGTGTCACCTGGGGACAGTCATTAGGGTGCCTCCGTGTCCGGAAGGCAGCCTCACCTTCTATCTCAGCATTGACAAAACACATCTTGATGAAGGATTTATTCCACAGCTGACAGGTAGGTTTCTCCACATGGATGAGGGCAAGAAAAAGTAAAATGAAAACAACTCCAGGTACCACCAGGGCCATCAAAGGATGTCACCAGGAAGAAACTGGGTGAGGGAGCGGCACTGGAGCCTGAGGTTGGTTTCTTCGCAAATTTGAAACTTTCACAAATTCACAAAGCTTTCTGCAACTTTCACAAACTTTCTTATCCCTTCAGAAATGACCATTTTTAGAATAATTTACTTCAATCCCTGTCCTTTAAAATTGCATCCCCATGCCTTATGCCTTCTATTATTAAAACCATACAGTTTCTTCCCAACTACAAAAAGAAAAAGGAAGGATATCTCAGGGGCAAGAAAACTGAGGGGAGCATGGTTTGAGGAGGGTGTCCACAATTCAAATGACCTAGAGGTCTGTGGCCAGAGCTGAGCATCCTTGAGCCTGAGGGCAGACCTAGCATGAGGTTCTGCCTCAGAACCAGATGTTCCTGGTCCCCAAGAGCAGACTGAGCCAGCAGGGAGACAGTTGGAGGTGTCCCTCCCAGCCAAAACCCTGCAAAAGTGATAGACCCGCGACTGGGGTTTACGACAATGAGACGAGGGGATAAGCTATCACTTTAGATAGGGAGTTTTCATCCCGAGATTCAGAGAGACCTAATGATGGCTGGCCATGAAGATGGGTGAGGAGGAAGCTGTCCACCGAGTCTAGAGAGACGGAGAAGGATTAGAATCCTTCCTCTGAGCCCCACAGAGACATGGTCTCAGGGTTAGCCCAGGTCGAGCTTCTGCTGCCTGCTGTTCCTCTAGTCACAAGTCTCAGGAGGCAGGAGAAGAGTGAGAAATAGAGACTGTCCCTGTACAGGCCACCGAAATGCTAGGGCAGTTAGTGGCAAGAGCTGTGAAAGAATTCACAAAGAGAAGAAAGTGTGGAGGGTAAAGTTTTTATTTTTACTTTCTCAAGGGAGGGAAAGAGCTAGGTGCAGAAAGATATACCAGCATTGGGGTAGGTGGGGGTGCTTTGACCTTTTAATTATTTGCCATTAAAAACTTTTCATGTGGTGATTACCCCTTACTGAGGAGATGTCCTTGAAATAGAAATCCAATTTTCATCTCAGAGTCACACATCTTCCTCCATTTTTAAAATGTGCTGAGACACCAGTGATATAAAGAAAGATCTAAGCCCCCATAGACATCAATGGATAGATCTTCCAAACAGATAACTGACAAGGAAAGAGCCTTAAATGACACACAAGATCAAATAGATTTAATTGATATCATCAGAGCATTTTACCCTAAAGCAGCAGAATATACATTCCTCTCAAATGCACATGAAACATTTTCTAGGCTAGACCACATGTTAGGCCACATAACAAGTCTCAATGAATTTAAGAAGATTGAAATCATACCAAGCTCTTCTCTAGCCACAGTGGTATGAGACTAGAAATCAAGCACAGGAAAATAACTGAAAAACAAACAGACATGGAAGCTAAATAACATGTTAACAAACAACAAATGGGCTAACAATGAGATCAAGGAAGAGATCAAAAGATGATCTTTAAAGAAATAAAAATGAGAACACAACAACCCAAAATCAATGGGATGCAGCAAAAGCAGTCCTAAGAGGGAACTTAATAGCATTAGAGCCTCCCTCAAGACCTGGACCTCGAGTAAGAAGAAAAACCTCAAACAATTTACCTTTACATGTAAAGGTCCATGAACAAGAACAACAAACAAAACCCAAACTGAGAAGAAAGGAAATAATGAAGATTAGAGCAGAAATAAACAAAAATAGAGTCTGAAAAATAGTGCAAAAGATCAATGAAACCAAGAGCTATTTCTTTGAAAAGAAACAAGATTGGCAAACCTTTAACCAGACTCATCATGGAAAAAAGAAAGAGGACTAGAATAAATAAAATCAGAAATGAAAGAGGAGAAGTAACAAGTAACACTAGAAAAATACAAAGGACTGTAAGGAAATATTATGAACAACTATATGCCAACAAATCAGACACACTGGACAAAATGGATACATTTCTAGAAACATGAAACCTTTCAAAATGGAATGAGGGAAATCAGAAAATCTAAACAGATTACAACTAATGAAATTAAAGCAGTAATCCAAAGACCCCCAGAAAACAGAAGTCCTGGACCAGATGGCTTCATGGGTGAATTTTACCGAACATTCAAAGAACTAACACCTTTCCTTGTCAAACTATCTCAAAAAATTGAAGAACAGGGAAGTCTCCTAACTTCAGTTTACAAGGCCAGCTTTATCTTAATTCCAAAATCAGATAAAGACATTATGAAAAAGAAAATTATAAGCCAGTATCTCTGATGAAAGTAGATGTTAAATCCTCAATAACATATTAGCAAATCAGACCAAGCAATATATTAAAAAGATCATACACTGTGCCCAAATGGGATTTATTTTGGGAATGTAAGGTTGGTACAATACCCACAAATCAATAAACGTGATACATCATGGGAACAAAATGAAGGGTAAAGACCACATGATTACATCAATAGATCCAGAAAAAGCATTTGATAAAATCCAGCACCAATTTATGATAAAAACTCTCAACAAAGTGGGAATAGAGAGAACATACCTCAACATAATAAGGCCATATATGACAAACCCACAGCCAACATCATACACTATAGGCAAAAACTACAAGTGTTTCCCTTAAGATCAGGAACAAGACAGGCATGTCCACTGTCATCACTCTTATTCAACATAGTACTGGAAGTCCTAGCCATAGTAATTCTACAAGAAGAAGAAATAAAAGCCACCCAAACTGTAAAGAAAGAGAGCATTATGCTAAGTGAAATAAGCCAGGTGGTGAAAGACAAATGTCATATAATCTCACCTCTAAGTGGAGCCTAATCATCAAAACAAACTAATGAGCAAAATGGAACCAGAGACTTGGAAATAAAGAACAAACCATCAGTGACCAGAGGGGAGAGGGGAGGAGGATAATGGGGGAAAGGAAGGGCAGGGCAAGCAAAGGAACACCAAGAGAGGACTCATGGGCACGGATAGTGGTGGCGATTGACTGTGGGAGTCAGGGGGGAGCGGGTTGGGGTGAGCAAGGTGGAAAAAGGCGGAAAAACTGTAACCGAACAACAAAAACTAAAAAAAATAAAAAAGAAGTAAACCTGTCATTATTTTCAGGTTACCTAATATTGTATATGAAGAACTTTAAGATTCCACCAAAAGAGTACTAAAACTTATAAATGAATCCTGTAAAGTAGCAGAATACAAAATAAATATCCAGAAAACAGTTGCATTTGTATACACCAATGATGAACTATCAGAAAGGAAAACTAAGAAAATGGTCACATTTACAATTGCATCAAAAATAATTAAAAAAACTAAGGATAATTTTAATGAACAATGTAAAAGACCTGTCCTCAGAAAATTATAAAACACCAAAGAAAGAAATTGAAGAAGATACAAATAAGTAGAAGCATATACCACATTCATGAATAGGATGAATTAACATCAGAATGCCCAAACTACCCAAAGCAACCCGTAGATTCAATGCAATTTCTATCAACATACCAATGACATATTTCACAGAACTAGAACAAATATTTCAAAAACTTATATGAAACCACAAAAGACCTCTCATAGACACAGCAATCTTGAGAAAAAAGAACAAAGTTGGAGGAATCTTGTTACCTGATATCAAACTATACTACAAGGCCTCAGTAATCAAAACAACATGGTACTGGCTTAAAAGCAGACACATGGATCAATAGAACAGACTAGAGAACCCTGAAATAAACCCACACCTTTATGGTCAATTAATATTTAATAATGAAGGCAAAAACATACAATGGGGTAAAGAGAATCTGCTCAGTTAATGATGCTGAGAATATTGGACAGATACATGCAAAAAAAATGAAACTACACCAATAACTTAAACCAAACAGAAGAATAAATTCAAAATGGATTAAAGACTTAAATGTTAGACTCAAAACCATATACATCCTGGAAGAAAACATAGGTAGTACAATCCTGGACATTACTTGTAGCAGTATTTTTTCTGATATATCACTTCAGGCAAGTGAAACAAAAGAAAAAAGTATACAACGGGATTACATCAAAGTAAAAAGTGTTTACACAGCAAAGGAAACCAGCAAAATGAAAAAGACAACCCATTGAATGGGATAGCATATTCACAGATACATCTGACATGGGGTTAATATCTGAAATTTATAAAGAACTTAAAAACTCAACACCAAAAAAAAAAATCTAATTAAAAAATGGGCAAAGGACCTAACAGACACTTCTCCAAAGAGGACATATAGATGGCCAGTAGACATATGAAAAAATGCTCAATGTCATTAATCATGAGAAAGATGCAAATTAAAACTATAATGAGATATTACCTCGCACCTGTCAGAATGGCCATCATCAATAAATCAACAAACAACAAATGCTGGTGAGGATGAGGAGAAAGGAGAACTTTTTGCACTGTTGGAAGGGATGTAGATTGATGCAGCCATTGTGGGAAGCAGCATGGAGTTACCTCAAAAATTACAAACAGAACTGCCTTACGGCCCAGAGATTCCACTTCTAGGAATATATCCAGAGATATCTGAAACACTAATGTGGAAGGATATACACACCGCTGTGTCATTGCACTGTTATCTGTAATTGCCAAGATTTGGAAGCAGCTCGAGTGCCCATCAGGGGAAGAGTGGATACAAAGCTGTGGGACAGTCACACAGTGGAGACCACTGGGTCCTAAAGAGAAGGAAACCATACCCTTTGTGTCATCATGGGTGGACCTGGACAGCATTGTGCTAAGTGAAATAAGCCAGTCAGAAAATACAAGTACCATATGACTCCACTCATATGCAGAACTGAAGAGACAAAATAAACTGACAAACAAAATAGAAACAGGCTCACGGATACAAAGAAGAGACTGACAGCTGTCAGAGGGGAGGGAGAGTTAGGGAGCTGAGTGAAAATGGTGATGGAACAAAGCAAAGAAAAAAACTCAGACACAGACAACAGTATGGTGATTACCAGAAGGGAAGGGGTTCTGGGGAGGTAACAGGGTAAAGGGGGGTAAATGGTGATGGAAGGAGGCTTGACTTGGGTGGTGAACACACAATACAAACTACAGGTGCTATATTATAGAACTGTATACCTGAAACTTGTAGAATTTTATTAACTTATATCACCCCAATTCAATCAAATTTAAATAAAATAAATATATACATAAATAGCAAAAAAAAAGGAAAAAAGAAATCTAAGTCAAAGTGATACACTTGGAGGAGTTAGGGCTTGAAGCTGAACATCTCTATCTATCACAGTTTAATTAAATTTATTTAATTAATTATGTTTAAATTTAACATTTAAAATAGTATTCAGCCATAGATTTTTTAAAAAGCTTTTATTTGTTTATTTATTTTTAGAGAGAGGGGAAGGGAGGGAGAAGGAGAGAAACATCAATGTGTGGTTGCCTCTCGCCCTACTGGGGACCTGGCCTGAAACCCAGGTGTGTGCCCTGACTGGGGAATCAAACCGGCGACCCTTTGGTTCTCAGGCCGCTGCGCAATCCACTGAGCTACACTAGCCAGGGCTCAACCATAGACCTTAAGAGGATCACTGAGAAAAGGTTATTTTGTTTCTACAGTTATATATTATATATATATATATTTATTTCTATAACTTGGAGGGGAAAGTCATTTCTAAATACTGTGTATGCCTACTGACTTTTAAGATAAGATATGTCTGATAAATAACTTCATGGCCTACTTAGCTTACTTTACTCAAATACCCTTGTTTTAAATATATAGGCTGAGTATGAAAGAGCATTTATTTAATTTGCTTAAAGAGTGATGTTTGTTTTATTAACAAATTATATCCATTCTAAATGTATTTAGTGTCAGTAAGTCTCAAGAAAATTTAATTCCATTTAAAAATAGTTTGACATTTCTCCACATTAAGAGGTCAAGTATGATTCTTGTGACATAACCTGTGTGATACACTTGGTGAGGAAGCATGGCCAACATGTGCCCATGTCTTAAATTTCAAATATAGTCAAATCTCTAATTATTACTTTCTTCTGTCTAGACAGAATGTTTGCTCTCAACTGGATTCTTTAATTAGGAAGAAAATGGTTCTTGTAAAACACTCCACTGATAATAAAATTGGGGGGCAGAGTAGGACTGACTGAAATTACTGGCACTAAGTACATTTGGGTCTTCATGTTAAATACATATACTGACTTCCTTCTTGCATGGTCAAGAGCTACGCACATGTCAGAGAACCTAAAATGGACAAAATTTGAGATGTCATCTACTGGTTTCTCTGCGCAGCATTTATTCCCCCTCTCTGTTGATGAGATCTCAACTTCTTTGAAACAATGTTTCTCTCCATCACATTAGGGCTGTCAATTGAAGTGCTGCCCTCCTCTGGTGAGGGTGTGGGCTTTGATTAAACTTAGGCTACTTCACATCTCTTACCTCAGAATATGAATTTTGAACAGAGGGCCATGAAGGCTGAAAAAAATTGCAGGTGATTCGGCTCATATGCACACATCGCACTGATGTACCTTTGTTCCTGCTTGTATCCCTGGATTTTCCTTGGTTCATATTCTTTCTGAGACCTAACTTTTCCTTTCTGAGACTCCGAGCTTCTTATATACTTCTAATAAATTCGTGTTTGGATTTAGTTAGCCAGAATCAACTTCTGATACTTACAAAGATTCCCGACCAATGAAAGCTCACAAAAAATGATAAAATAATGTATGTTCAGAGAAAATGAAATGTTTCTGTATGGTAGTAATACCAAATAAATTAGAATTGACACATAAAATGTACCTTAAATCTCAAGTTGGAAAAGGGGATCAGCAAGTATTTATATAGTGGATAAACTGTAACATGCTAGCAAGACCAAAAAAAAAAAGACCTGTTTTATTACCGAGCTGCAGCTCTGATTAGTGCTACAATAAAGGGGAAAAGCGTAGAGCCTCCAATGAAATGGGAAGTGGATGCAGATGTAGCCAAGATTGGAGATTCTTTCCTGTTGATCCCAGGATTTTTCTAGAAGGATTTCTCTGATCAATTTTACTTAACCATGGTCTGTCCTCAAAGATGGTATATTTTGCTTTGCATGTGTTCTAAGATCTATTGAATTCCTCAAAGCATTTATAAGCTCCAATTGGACAGGGCTTGTGGTTACTATGTCTTCTATATCTGGTATAGTGAATTGTGTAGAATATTTATTTTATTAATATTTTGGCTTCATTCCAGTTAACAAGTGCGCATGCGCGCACGCGCGCACACACACACACACACACACACACACACACACACACACAAGAATTCGATCTCTAAGGCTCCACCCTGCCCCCAATTATTAGGCAGCTGCTACTGGGACATGATTTCAACTGAATTGGGATATCTCAGAAAGCATATTCCAACCAATCTTACCATTAGAAAAATAGTATCTTACTGTCTTTCCTAAAAACAACTCTCTACCTCTTTCTTTATAATCTCATAATAGAGCACTGGTGTCATACAACCCACACATTTTTTAAGTTACATAAACTTGATATAGTTAAAGAAAGCACAGACGAACTATAGAAGCTATAATACTCTTCCATGGACATTTATTTCATTCTTTACAACAAGGTTTATGTCTATTTAAAAACCAAGTTCTGCCCTGGCTGGTGTGGCTCAGTGGATTGATCGCCAACCTGTGAACCAAAAGGTCATGGGTTTGATTCCCAGTCAGGGCACATGCCTGGGTTGTGGGCCAGGTCCCCAGTCCGGGATGCATGAGAGGCAACCACACAATAATGTTTCTCTCCCTCTCTTTCTCTCTCCCTTCCCCTCTCTCTAAAAATAAATAAATAAAATCTTTAGAAAAAGAAAAAAACAAGTTCTTTACACAATCACAGGAGAGATTTGTAGCATAATAGTCGAGTAAAACAGCCTACAAAGACTTTGACATGCCTGAAAAGAAATGCACTCGATAAAATAGTGAATTATAAAGATTACAAGGGAAAAAATTACTACTCAGTCACAAAAGTAGTTCTGAATGCCCTGGTGACTAACACAGAGAGGAGCACTTTACCATTCAGGATCGCAGCTCCCGTGAGCACAAACAACTAGAACACCACTACTGAAATGTGTCAAAAGCACCAATTGCTGTTCAGCTAAAATTAATTTTTTCTGTGAAGAAATACAAACTTCTAGTCACCAGATTACCAGGGTTTTAAATGAAATTAGAATTATAGATTCTATACATAATACACCAAAAGCACTAAGTGGGGATCAAACCCGCAACCCTTTGGTGTATGGGACAATGTTCCAACCAACTGAGCCACCTGGCCAGAGCTCTTTTTTTCTTGATCATTCCACATTATACCCCTGCACAGAAATCCACTGCCACCTTATATTTGTCTGTATGCAGAGCTGAGCTGTGATGGATACCCCTAACATACAGGTAATTGGCTGACCATTGAACTTTGTGGCTACAGATCTCTCCTCAGCTCCTTGGGCTTGGAGCTAGGACTGATCTTGGACAAAATAATAAGTAGGTTAACTTTGTTCTCAGGCTTACACATCCCTCTTCACACTTGGGGCAACAGCACTACATTGGACTGGTGGGAATTAAATCTTGTACTCAGTTGTCGTGTGATCTTGAGCAGATAACCTAAAATCTCTAAACCTCAGTTTCCTGATCTCTTAAATGCTGGTACTACTCCCTATATCAACAGGTGGTTGTGAAGGTTAGATAACATAATATAAATGCTCAGTACATTATAGTCTGTAGATATATTTTAACTTTTACTGAAATTGGTATTGGTGTTAGTATTAGTGATAAAGTTAGTAAGATTTTTTTTAGTGATGAAGTTGAGTAAGACACAAACAACTGACAAGGCGTGGGTGTGCAGCCCTCTGGCTGTGAGAAGCCTGGTGTGTAGAGGCTGGCGTGAGTCCAGGGAGAGAGCCCATGATGACAGAGCACACACCCCTCAACGTGGCTCTGTTTCCTCTACTCACTGATGCATAGGGAACAACACTTCTAAAATAGTAGAGGCTTCATTTCTTTGCGAAAGCAAAGTTTTAAAAAGGATCTCAAGCAGACCAGTGACATAAATAAAAGAAAAATAATGAGCTCTGAGAAAGTCATGGTTCTTAGCCAGAAAATCATCAGAAATTTAGGATAAATGGAAAGTAGAACGCTGGGCTGGGAGGTGCCTAAGGCTGGTGAAAAAAGGAAAATATGGTTTATAAAACTGTTTTAGTAAGTATGTCAGCTAGCACGGAAATTGTTTAGTGAGTGAGACATAAAATGGTAGCAAAAGTTGAAAACACGAAGGTGGTGTGAGATGAGTGCAGGAAGTGCGCGTCTTAACAAAACTGAAATACAGAGGAAAGTGAGGGGCCCGTATGAATATTCCATATTAACCGCCTGAAGGATTGGCATAAGGGGTCAGGTATATTTATATCCAAATCCAAGGATCAGCTTTACTTGGTTGGGTTGGGTGTACCTCCTCATTGGCTGATGGTTTACTTGAGGGCAGGATTCTGTGTTCATTGCTATTCCATCTCCCAAACTACCGCTGTTCCTGTCACATGGTAGATGCTGAATAAAAGTGTTCTGTGAGTGGGTGATTGAGTGAACTCATGTCAGTAAGCCAGGTTCCAAGGACTAAGCATGACGACCAGCTAGGAAGCTTGTGCTAATGCAGTCAACTATGAGCAGTGTTTCTTCCTGGGGTAAAGGTAGATAGAGGTGCCTAGGGTAAAGCCAGCATCCCTGAGGCCTTCCCATTGTGAAGTTTGGAGATCTTCAAGGATCTTGAATCCAGCATCGCAAAAGTTTACTGGTTCCATTGCCGAAGATGTGGAAGAAGGTAAACTAGAGACCCCTGGCAGAGCCATCCAGGAAGTGCAGGACACCCAGGGCTTTGTGGGAAACATGAACGCAAAGTCGTGCCAAACCCTTTCAAGCTTCAGAAGGGCTCTCTCATTTTAGGGATTAATCTCTCCGTTTTAGGGCATGCTGTAAAAACTCTGTCTTGTTTGAGGTACCCAAGGCTCTTACCTGGATACAATGGTGAGCATTTACTGAGCATTTCTATTGTGCTAAGTGTTTTATCTACTTTATGTAATTTAATTCTCACAACAATTCCAAAGGCTGGTATTATTATTCCCATTTTAAAGAGGGAAGCCGAGGCTTAAGTAAATTAAGCAACTATCAGAGATTCAAATCCATGGCCGTAAGACTGCAAAATCTCACGGCAGCAACCACTAAGAAAAATTCCTAACTTTATTTTGTTTTATGTTAGGGTGTGTGAATGTGTGTGTAAACATAAAACATCTTCCTTTATTTATGGTTCTCCTAAAAATGTTGCTTCCATTACTCCTTAGCCATACCCTTAAATCTCAAAGGCTAGATAGAGTGCGGACTGAGGCAGACAAGTTTTAAGGTCACCTCCATAATCTCTTCCTCATATAACCCCCTTCCCTTGAGTATAAACAGAACCAATGACTCGTTTCTAACCAATGGACTATGGCAAAGATGGTGGAGTGTCACTACCATGATTGTGTTAGGTTCTGTAACTCTCCACCTTGCCAGTAGACTCACCCGAGAGCCTCTCTGTTGCTGACTTTGAAGATGCAAATTGCCATGAATCCCACAGTAGCAAGGAAATATTGTAAATTGAGTAACCAGAGGGAGTTTTGAGGCAGATCCTTTCCCAGTGAAGTCTCTGATGAGACCTCAACCCTGGGCAACATTTTGACTATAACTTTGTGAAACTCTGAGCAGAGGACCCAGCTAAGCTGTGAGATGCCTGACACACAGGAACTGTGAGATAATACGTATGGTTGTACTAAGTCACTAAGTTTGGGGTAATTTGAAATGCAGCATAGAAAATTAATGCAGCCATGCATGGCTCAATGATGGGTTTATGTTCTAAGAAATGCATTATAGGTAATTCAGTCACCATCTAGGTTTGTGTAAGCATGTTCTATGATGCTCTCACCAGGATGGAAACGCCTAGGGATATAGTCCTCAGAACGTACCCATCATTAAGCGATTTGGGAGTCATAACTCTCAAGCCTTCAGTGGGGCTAGGTATTGGGGGGAGGGTTCGAGCCTCTTCCAACTGCCCACTTGAGGGACACAAGGGACAATGGCTTACCTGGCGTACCTGGAGGGTGAAGCAGCTACAAGATAGACACCTTTCTCTTACAGACATAAATTACTTCTAATCGTGTATTTCTCTGCATTACTATGCCAGGAGTTTCTCTTTCCTTCCAACATGTTACCAAATACCCCTTTCTATTATTTTAGTTGGTGTTAAAAACGGTCCAAAGCAGTTGTTACCTCACCCCCAGGAATGAAGAAAAAGAAGAAAATTCCATCAGGCCTCACCTCTTATCAGAAAAGATGGTTTACTTTGCTGAGAATAGGGAAACTGCAGGTTAAAAGACTAAATTCTTTGGGTTATAATGTAATAATAAAACGTTTTTTTAAGGGTCAGACAAAGCCATGTTTAAATCAATCGTATGCACAAACAGAGTCACTGTGACATGTTTGTGCTGGCTGAAGCCTAAAATATTACGAGACTGAAATGCATTCGGGTTTGGGTGGAGAGCTGACCCTGAGCAGAGAGGGCAGGTGACCTACTGACTGCATACAAATTCCCTCCCTGCAAGCACAACAATTGTGCCTTCGTCATTCGTCATTGGGCTCAGCTGAGGGGCAGTCAGAGAGTATGTGTTTTGCCTGCTTGTTGCAAGGAGGAAAGGGAGGGTTGCTCTGTCCTAGATAAGGAGGCAAAGGTGGCATTCCTGTATTTTTGTTGGATCTCTGCATGAACACCCTCACCTGTCAAAACATGATGAAAAGTGGAAGTGGAACAAGGAGAAAGGCAGCAACCAGGGCCTTAAAATACAAAGTATGAAATGCCTGATTGCGGTTCATTTTATAACTGCTAAATTGAACATTTTTGGCTAAATTGTGTTTGTGTATGTATATGTATTTACATATTTATCTGCTACGACTAACTGTAGAATCATATCTATACCACTGAATACTCTAAAATAGTCATGCGTGTAGATGTAATCATACATAAATAATTTCTAGATAATGAGGAACACACATATTAACTTGCTTTGTACAGTGCCTTTCACTACTAAATTATATGTAGTAATTTCCAGTTTTTTATGATGCAGTATTATAAACAAAGCGCTCTCATAGAGGTATTTCATTTAGTGGCCAGAACATTTGTTCACCCTTTTCCTCTCTGAGGATCCCCCACCCCAGGACTTCCTGTCTTGAACTTTCTCCAGGCCCAGGCCAACAACTGTGTGTCCCTAACAATTCCATGATGTCCAAGCCTGTCTGTCACTCAGCTCCGCTATCCAGTCGAACACAAAGCCACTCCCGACTCCCGGCACTCTGGTGCTCGGAAGCTATCCCCCTGTCCTGCACCCACTGATGAGCTAATACAACATTTTCTCCAAATATTTCCGTAAAGGAAAAAAAACAGGTAAACTGTTTGCCTCAGTAGAGACCTAAGAAATCCCTTAAGGACATTTCTTCCCCCACAGCTTCTTGAAGGTTAGGACGGTTTTTTGTTTTGTTTTTTTCTTCCTTACTCTTCAAGGCTGAGAAGTAGAAAAAGCATATTCCTGGCTCTCTACTGCCGACTGTAAAGCATTTCTCTCCCTCCCACCTGAAACTGCTCCCTTTGTCCCCTACCTTGGAATTGTCATTCCCTTGACTTGTTCTTACTCCTGTTCATTCAAGGAATACTTGAGCCCCTGACCCATGTGTTCCTCTCCACCCCACCCCTGCTATCATACTGTGACCTCAGCTCTCACAGGTGATCCTCTCTACGCCCTGACTTCTCAGTTTCCTAACCCTTCATTTCAGCCCAGCCACCTGCCTTCTTGGTGGCCCCTGTACGTTTGTTCACAACACCAGTATCTGCTTCCTTTCTGAAATCTTTAACCACACCTTCTTCCTAGTAACCAGTTGACTTTGTAGCTACATTTATTTTACCTTATGAGTAGATTTTGCATTTAAAATGAATTATCCATAAGGTTCCTTTCATCTTCATTTTCTTCCTCATTCAGCTTAGTGTCCGTCTCCATTGACATCACTTCCTTAAACATATTCTTGGCTCACGGGGGATATTTCTAGTCGAAAAGGAACTTTCACCTAAATCTCACACCTTATATAAAAATTAACTCAAAAATGTGTATAAGTTTAAATGTAAAATATAAAACTATAAAATTTTTAGAAGATGACACAGGAGAGAGCCCTCGGAGCACAGGGGTTGGTAAAGAGCTCTTCGACAGAACAACGGAAGTACAGACCATAAAAGAAAAACTGAAAAATGGAGCTTCACCATGTTTTAAATGTTTTGTTCTGCAAAAGGCCCTGTTGGGGATGGAAAAACAGCTAAATATTGGAAGAAATATTTGCAAACCACATATTTGACAGAGGATTGCTATATAGAATATATAAAGAACTCAAACTCAACATCTGAAAAAAATTCCAATACAAAATTTGGCCAAAAAGTATGTAGAGACATTTCACCAGAGAGAATATATGGATAACAAATAAACATTTGAAAATATTTTCATTATTATTAGCCATTAAGGGAAATGTAAATTAAGACCATAGCTATACACATATAAGAGCAACTACAATAAAAAAATAGTGACAACATACTGACATAAGTAAATGATTAAATAAGCAAATAAATGGAGGAAAATGGGAAAATCTCCCATGCAGACTTCCAAATAATTTATATAGGTATTTCACCCTCTACAAAGTGGTACATGACTCCCCACTTAAATGTGGGCTACACATAGTGACTTCCTTCCAAAGAGTACAGTATGGAAAGAGAAGGTGACTTTACACAGGAGAAACCTGCCAAACACTACCTCAGCCAAATGATCGAGTTAGATATCAACAGCGATAAAGTTAGATTGACAGTACATACCCTCAATATGAGGTGATAAGGATAACCCTTTACTCGTGTGATCTTCCTCCCCATTACTCATAACCCCAGTCAAAGCATGAGAAAAACATCAGAAAACATCCGTAAATCGGGTGCATGTTGAACAGAGACTTAGACCCAGTGTTTCTGTCCCCAAAGCCAGTGCTTTTTCTACTGCACATAACTTACAAACAGAAGGATGCTTTTGATGAACATGACCTTAACCTACAACCACACTGACCCTCAGGTTTTTCCGGACCATGCAACATTGAGAGGTTCAAGGACTAAATGACCCACAGCAGTGGTTTCCAATACTGGTAAGGAACAAAATTTATACTTGTTCTCAGAACTCCTATTGTAGAAATGTCCGGCTCCCTTCCAGAAGGCAGGGGGAGCCGTAAGGGTTCTGTCTTCAAAGAGGAGCAATGACTGGGGAGCTCCCACAGCTTACTTCCTATGGGCCCCAGCCACTCACCTAGCCTTTCTACCTGCACGCTGTGGGCAAGGGACAAGAAAGGGCAGGGGAACATGGGAGCTGTTGTTCTGTAGCATCTTGGCTTGCCTAGGCGCTTTCAAATTAATTGAAGTATCATGACTGATGTTTTCGTTGTTGTTTATATAAATGTGAAATGGAATTTTAGAGAGTGACAGGGATAAAAATAAAACACCAAAACAAATTGACATTAGAACCCTTCCTCATGGGCCTATCATATGTATAGAGTGCTACCAAATTACAGAAAAACTCACACCCAGGAAACACAGCATGTATTGTATTATAAAATAAATTTT
Organism: Mormoops blainvillei; assembly: GCA_004026545.1. NCBI lineage: Eukaryota > Metazoa > Chordata > Mammalia > Chiroptera > Mormoopidae > Mormoops > Mormoops blainvillei. The sequence continues at coordinate 18,515 of PVJD01013000.1, read as the reverse complement.
AATGTAAATGCTTCTGCATTTATATAAAACTAGGAATGTATTTTTTAAAATAGATAGTTAATGAAAGTGTTTCTTGGAAAAAGCTAGCTGTCTTTATTCTGAAGTTATGAACTTCCTACATTTTTGGTGTTGAAATATACTTTCCTTTCTGGAATGATGGCAACGATAGCTTTTTGTTATTGTTGTTGGCCAAATGAATAGATTGGCAACTCTGTGTTAGCTCTCGTAATGGCTTTGGGAAGTTTTACTGTCCTGAAAAATTTAAGTCTGGGAACCACTAACCTAAGAATGTTATCTTTCTAAAATATACAAAGGTTAACTAGACAAAAATCAAAAGAATTTCATGTAAATTAAAGACTCAGAAAATTTGAGTAGTTTCATTAGTTTATGTTTCACATAATCCACTGTGTAAAATTTCACTTTCTTTGACCCCAATACTAGGTTATTTTATAAACACCAAGTCTAAAAAGAATGGAAATGGTAGAAACTGGAATACAGTATAGCTATATGGTATTGAATATATCACAATTGTTCAGAATATGTATTTTTCAGTGATTAACATATTATGAAGGTTTCGTTGTGGTTATTTTCATTAGTTATGTGTATATGTGTGTTTGTGTTGATATTTTTGCTCTTGCTGTCCCATGAATCCCATGCAATAGTGCAGACACAAAATATACATATACAATGGTTGGAGTGGTCTCTTGTGTTTGTATCAAACTAAGTAAATAAAAAAATGGAAATGTGCTTCTGAGATTAATCAGTTTCCCCTTTTACATTGTGTAGTGTAACCAATAAAGCCATTCCATAAAAGCTGAAAATAATTTTCAAGAAGGCTGCCTGAGACATTTGGAGCATGAATGTGGTCTCGCATGGCCCAGCCACTCAGCCATTCTAAGGAAGTACAAATGAGATACTGTTCGGGTGTTCCCTTCATTTCAGTCCATGCCCCAACTCAAATAAATCTCATTTTGCCTCACTAAAAAGCAGACCCCTTTACTCTAGTCCATCCCATCTCCATTTCAATGAGCTGTAGAAGGAAAACACAATTTCCATGACACTTAGAGTTTCAGAAGGAGACCGTTTGCAGAGGCTGGGCGCTTCACCGACAGCAGGTAGTTGGACAATCAACCTGCACTAACAGCAAATTAAGAGGTTGTTAGTGAGTGATTCCCTGCTCAGCTGGAAACTGAAATGGGCAGCGTTCTGCCCAAAAGTTTTTGAAACTCCATTACCCTTTAGATTACTTGGGCATTCCAAAATCTACTGGGATTATGGTTTTTAGAATTTAACAATGGCTACTTAGATACAAGATGTTGCAGTTATCACCACTTAATTACAATTTGATTTTTATTATAAATAAGTAAATGAAAAGATGTAAGATCTTAATTTTGGGAAGCTCCTTATATCCAAGTAAACAGAGAACAAATTCTTCATTGGTGTCAACTACTTTCAAATGCTGAAATATCTGTTGGACATTTCTTTGGGAAAAAAAGTGAGTGCTTTAAGCAATAGAAATATTGGTGAGGTCAAAGAACAGTAGAAAAGAAGCAAAAGATCTCAATGATGATAAATAAATGAAAATAGAGCACCAAGAATATTCGGAGAAGGGAGTTCAAATGTGGAAATGGTAAATAAATTTGTAGTAAACTCACTGCAAGGTGCCCAAATTCCCAAACATTTTAACCTCAAACTATATGTATATATTAAGTTCTTGCTAAAAATTAGAGAGCATTAATATTTTGAGCAGAAAAGAACCCTTAGCAGATTCACAAATGATACTTTTGTTTATTCTTCCATTGTGAAGGATACACATGTGTTAGCTTAAGTAAGATCACCTGCCTTACACAGTTTCACTGTGGAAAAAATAATATTGACCAAACCTCTGATCCTGCCTGGCCTGAAACTGATACACAAGTAGAATCATGGAATTTTTTAGCTGGAAAGTACCTTTGGATGAGATTTAAAGGCATTAAGTCACTTATGACCTTCACGACAGTTATTTACAAAAAGTAAGAATGATAAACGTCATAAAGATAGGAAGTTTATTTATTCTGGGCAGTTGCACAAATGAGGTCCTATTTATTGAATTTGCTATTTCTCTGTGCACTGCTGGGTAGAGCCATGCTTAGAAGTCTAAACTGTGAAGCGGGCAGTTCTTCGGAGATGACAGTCTGGCTGCAATATCGTGCATAGATGAGGAAATGGAGACTGAGAAAATGCACTTGACACCTCAAAGATCTCAGAGCCGCTCAATGACAAAGTCAATGTCAGCAGAAGTAAAGACCATAAACTTACAGCAAGTACAGAATTGAGGCCCCCATCCAGGGGAGGAGCCTTTTGCCTCAGACCAGTGTAGCCTCAGAGCGGGGTAGAACACACTGAAGAAGCCTGGGGACACTGAGATGAGGAACCCATTCCACGCTGAAGGAGACTTTGAAAGGTCTTTTTTTCTGTTCATTTGTTTATAATCCCCCTTGGTGAGAAAGAACTGTTAACTTATATGGGAAATTCACAGAGTATGATTGATAACTCTCCCATATAAGTTTGTACCATACAACACTTTTGAAACCCAGAGAGAGCATACTAGAGTGGTTGGAACCTTGGGCCCTAGGTGCTAGCTGTCTGGGCTTGGTTTAGGGTGAGAGAGAATCACTATGCAAGTGTTTGCAAATCATGTCAACGATTTTTGTTTTTCATCCCAACGGCATTGGGAAATCATTTCAAACCATGGCTTTAAAACAGAAGGGTGTCTTGAAATTCATGCCTGAAAAACCAATTGAGTCCTACCTCTGTGCATTACTAGTTGTGTGGATTTCAGGGGTGCCCTGGATTCTTTATCTGTAAAATGGCACTCACCATACACTGTTGTTACTAGGACTGAATGAGGTGATACTTACAGTGCCTAAAACAATGCCTGGGACACAGCAGGCACTCGATGGATGACAATGGCATTCAGCTCTGCATGTTCTGTGTTATGACCCAGTGGTGATAATAAATGGGAAAAGAAAAAGAACTCCCCAAAGGGAACATTGATGATACAGAAAGAAGAAAAGGTGGAAGAAGAGGAAGTGAAGAGAGTTCTCTACACTTACTCAAAATTAATGATAAGTAGGAGATGGAGAGAGGGAGATGCTCTGGGTTTTGAAACTGGACTTCAGAGAACTCTTGCATTTTATTTACAGCCCTTTGAAATGTTGAGTCACCCATTGACAGCATCCTTTGCTCTTCACCAAATGATTAATTTTCAGGAGCTCTACTTTGAATTGGGCTGTTTTCTTGGAATACCCAGTGCCCAGTTATTCTCTGAACTATAAGAACAGTTTCATAGCAAACTCAGGTTGAGAAAAGACTTTCGGTTTGGCATATGAAGCTCTTTGAAACCTGGGCCCAACCTGAATCTAATTTTTACAGCCCGCTCCCATCTCCCGCCCCTTCCAGCAACTCCCCAATCTGACAGGTGCTTAAGGCATTGCTGTGGTTCAAGATGAAGCCCAGGCTTCCTGCTGTGGTCATCAGGGCCCTTTCCATCCTGTACCTATCTCTTCCATGTTATCTCACCACGCCTGGCCTTGTATTTCATGCTCTTACAGCAACGCTGAATGACCTGTAGGTTTTATTGTTTCTCCCTACATACCAAGTGCATCTTCTAAACTGTGCTTTTGCTCAGAAGTATCCTTTGACCACCCTGCCTGCTCATTATGGCTGATGTGACTCTTACCCCTACTTCCTCCACCAGGAAGCCTTCTCTGATGCCTCTGACTTAGAGATATAACCTCTCTTCTTAGGGCACATTACATTAAAGTTCAGGTTCCTCTTGTTGGCTCTGCGCCTTTTAGACCCAGGGTATTCCATGCACGGCGGTGAGTCACGTTGCTATGGAGACCGTAGTCAGAGAGGCAGAGGGACAGAAGAGATCTCAAAGGTTATTTAATAGGTCACCTGGCTCTGTCTTTGTGTCTTCAAATCTATGTTCTGTGTATATTTCTAGTCCAGCAATTTACATGCCAGCTCCCAAAGAAATACTGTGTGGACTACACCCCAAATTTTTTATAGCCCAAAAAGAGCTCTTTATAATCCCTTCAGAAATCTTTATCATCCCCACTTTTCCTCCATCTTGGTTAATGGTGTTGATTCTCCTAAACTTTGGACTAAACAATTCTCTCCATCATCTATTTCTTTGCTCTCACATTTTGGCATCCAATTAATTGTCTCTGCAGCAACTTGGATTCATCTTCTTTTACTCTTTCACTACAACTACCTTAGTTCAGGCCCTCATTTGTCTAGAATTTCAAAACTGGAAGAAATTTCATTTTACAGTGGCTCAGAATGGTTAAGTGACTTGCTCAAAATCACACAGGCAGTCAGTGGGCTAGTTATACCAGTAAGCCGGGCTCATGGGTCAACCAATTTTTCTTTTAATCCCTGGTGCTTGAGGTGCGTGAAGATATCCACATAGAAAACTGAGCAGGGAGGCCTCAGGGCAAGCTCATGACTTTAAGTTGCATCTCTCCCACAAATGACTGCCAAATTTATCCTTTGTCCTAAGTCTTTTCCTAAATTGTGTTTCATATTTCCTATAGCCTGCTAAGCCTCTTTAATCAAAGATCCTGCCAATATCTAAAACTCAATATGTCTACGTGGAAACTCCTCATTTTCCTCCTGCCCACTCAGAATGTCAGGCTGTAGCAATGAATTAAGAATTGGGATCTAGATTTTAATCTCATCTTTGCTATTTACTAAGTTAAACCCATGAAGCCTTGGTTTCTTTGGTTATAAAACAGAAATAACAACAGGACCTACTTAATAGAACTATTAGGAAAAGAAAGAGACATAATAATTAAATTATTTGCTTGGCATAGTATCCATCATGCAGTAATTGCTCAATATTTTATTAGCAAAATCACCCAATAAGCAAGCTCAATATTACCTTCATGGTTACTTTCTTCCTACCAAATCCAATCAGTTGCTGAGTCCAGATGACTCCACCCTTGTAGTGCCACTTGCTTTCAGCCACTCCTCTATTCTCACTGCCAGACAGGAGAGAGCCTTGGCTGATACTTTATGGATCTATAAGTAATCTTACCTTGACGGACACAAAAGTAATTTTCTTCTCCATCCAGTTTATCCCTCTCCTCCTCTAGTTAGCCCTGGAAGAAAGTGCGTTGCTCGGGTGGAAGTTGTATGGATTGTATTTTATTTGAATAACTCACCATGTAGCACAGTAATATCTTTGTCTGTGATGAAATGAGCCAGGTCCGCTTTTCCTCAAGTTTTCTTCCATTACAGAACTAATCTTCACACTTAATTTGTTGCCTTATTTAATGCAAACTCTCGTTTTCAGCCCAAAATAAATTAAAAGGAACATCAGTGGAGAAAGAATAGGTAGCTAAACCTTGTTTGCTTTTCCCAGCCTCACGTTATATGTCAATGACTTCATGATAGTTCATGTACTTACAGGGAAGCTGCCGATGTCTGAGACATAAGGCATTCAGAAAATTATCCAGACAGTGGACTCACAGTACCTCAAATCCCTGTGACTCACTTTTCCACAAATATGCTAATAGGGGAGATGCTCACACATCAGCAGTGGTATTCTTTTTGCTGGCAGCACAGACACTGCTGATGTGAACAATTTCAAACTGCAAGCCGTTTCCCTAGTGAAAACAATGAGAGCGGAATCACGGTATTAAACAACTGGCAAGGAATGTTAGAGATAACTTAATCTATCTTTTGTTTTGGACAAAATCCTTCTTTAAACTATTTTGAACACATAAAAAGCCATGCTATTTGAATGGGCTTTCATCAGTAACTGTCTGCAAAAGTCCCTGCCCTCCAAATTAGGGGGTAATTCATTCTGTCTGGAGCAGACGGCGTGGTTGCCCAACCCAGAGGCTGTGCCCATTTTCTCCTATCTGGTAAAGAGCCCACCTGAGGGGGTTGCCATCCCTTTCCTGTGTGTCTCAGAATTAAAATCTGATCAGTCTGAGCTTGCCAGTGGCTGGTTTGGCAGGTGGCCCAGTTCTGCGCAATAAAATGTAATGAGAGGTCAGCTAGAGGGAGCTTCTGGGAAAAGGTTGTAAAAGAAGCATTGCAAAACAAAAACAAAACAAAATAAAAACAGCCTTTTTTGGCTGGACATGATACTTGGAACTGTGGGAGCTCCCTTGCACCCATGATGAGAGCCAGCCAAGGACAAGGCCACATAGTTAGTAATGATGGCACAGCAGAGATATAGCAAGAATTTGGGTCTTTGATAATATCATCGAGCTATTGAATCGACTAACCTGGAACCAATCTGCCCCAGGATTTCCTGTTATATGAGGTAGTAAACTTTCCTTATTTTTTATATTGGTGATTATAAATTGGTGACTTTTTGTCCAGAGTTTTGCTGGAGATGGACATTTAAGTTTCCACATCCAGACAGAAGTCATTCCAGAGTACAGAACAATATTCATTTGCAAGCATCTAGAAAAAGAAATAGTGAACAGTAGGATCTTCTTTGGATCTCATAAGATCAAGTGTGCCAAGCTAAAATTATTTATTTTTTTATAGAATTAGTAGGTTACATTTCAGAGAAAGTCATGGGCGTCAAATATTTGATTTCGGCAAACACTGGATAAAATTGCTTATAACAGTTGGGTCAACAAGAAGGGAAAATATTGAAGAGAAGATACAGAAGATACAGGCTGAAGAAAGACAAGATGCTAGAAAAAGACAAGACCAGGTAGTTGGCGGAGCATGGCACTTTAAAGCTGCTGTGTTGGAAAACAAATAGGTGATGGTGCAGGCAAGTAGTCAGCATGAAAGGGGGTGACAAGTGCCCAGTGCAAATGGTGGGATTTACTAAAAGGACAATGTATTGGGAATCAGGTGTGAATTAAAACTGGAAACCCAGGCAGGAAAGAGTTGGCGCCACAGAAAGATTCATAGGTGATAGGCTTTCATTTTTGTTTTTGAGTTTAGGGTGGGGAGGAGGGGAATCCTTGTATGGAGGCTTAGGGGAAATAGATAAAAAGATCACAAGTTTAACTACTTTTTAAAGATGGAAGCCCTCCAACCACAGGATGACAGGGATTAAAAAGCAGGTCGATGAGACAATAATTTAAAAATAGGCCACATGGCAAAAGGCTAGTTGCTGCACTTCGGATAAGGGCAAGTACTTTATAAGAAGGAAGCATAACCCAATGCTGGGTTCTCCAGTTTTGGTCTGGAGACTTCAAATTCCCAGGATTGTTCTACACATAATGGGGGGGCCAAGCCCAGAGATGGAAGTCAGGTGGCCTCAGCTGTAGGGAGAGCAGAGATACCAAGGTGGAGAATCAGGAATTGCCTTACCTAAACATCGTTAATTAATCAACAGATCCACATCAACTTTGTGGAAATTCCCTTAATTATTTGTCTGAGACCTTTGTTCATGGCCCTGACCTAGTCAAATATTTTTATTATAAACTTGAATAAAACCAAAGAAGATCTGAAAATCAAATAGGGGGACCACAGAGAGCTGGAAAAAGTACTAATGTGTCAGACTCCATAATCACAGAGTTGAATGTAGTTTAACCTGTACCGCCATTAGGCGGTTAGCAGCGCCTAATGTAGCTTTTTTCCAACTTCACAATAAAATACCTATGAAGACAAAAAAAAAAAAATCTTGAAAACTCATGCTATGGTATACTGGGACTGTATACCAGGACTGTATACCAGGACTGACCCATTGTGAGTACCTTGAAGAAAATTCCATCAATTACAAGGCCAAGAGAAAGTAACTGAAGGAGGTAAGTGATCAATCTCATGCAGCCGTGTGGGGAGCCAGCCTGCTAGAAAGAACCTGTCCCTTCTCTGCTTTTCGGCTTTGGATCAGAAGCCCCAGATCAGTTCTGGCGGGAAACAGATCGTTGCATGTTCTTGCTGTGCCTGTGTGTGTTAGAGTTCTAATTTTTCTCCTCTCCATATGGTGAGCCAATTTTCTCCACACCATTTACCAAACAACTTATCTTCTCCTTACTAAGTTTAGCGATGCCTCTTTCATAGATCCTGGAGTCTATTTTTGGACTCTATTCCTTCCTTTGTTTTCTTGCGCAACTACCAAATTATTGTTTTTTAATTACCTTGGTTTTACAATATGTCTTAATATATGGTAGGGAAATTCCCATTCCCCCACTTTCTCCTTTATTTTCCTAAGAAAACAGACAAAAAGCAAATATGAAAATTTATTGTCATGTAAATTGAGCAAGTACCCCCTTACCTTCGAACTTTACTGGAATTTTGGTAGGAAGTGTATTCATATAAAATCATAGACTACTTTGGAGAAAATTAGAATCTTTACAGCTGTTAGGTTTTTCCACATGAACTTGCCTCATGGTTTCACTTATGAATTAACTGCTTCAGTGATATACTACTCAAAAGCGTGGCCCATGGTCCCACTAGCTACGCGAGCCTCACTGGGAGGTTTTGAAATGCCAACTCTCAGGTATCACCCCAAAGCTACTGAATCAGAATCTGCATTTTAAACATGATTCCCTGGTGATCTGTATGTACATTAAAGTTGGAACAATACTACTTTAGTAGAGATTTCTCTGAGATTTAATGCACATTTGTTAGGTTAATTCCTAGGCTAGCACAGTTGTCCCTCAGTATCTGCAGCAGATTGGCCCCAGAGTGCCGCTTGGGTAGCAAAATCCGAGGATGTTCAAGACCCTGGTGTAAAATGGAGTAGTGCCCTGGCTGGCGGGGCCCAGTTGGTTGGGTACCATCTGCTAAGCGAAAGGTTGCTCATTAGGTTTCCAGTCAGGGCCCATGCCTGGGTTTCGGGTTTGGTCCCCGGCTGGGGTGCGTGCAAGAGGCAACCCCATCTATGTCTATCTCTCACACTGATGTTTCTCTCCCTCTCTTTCTCCCTTCCTTCTCTTCTCTATAAAAATAAATAAGTAAAATCTTTTTAAAAAAAGGAGTGGTATTTGCACATAACCTATTCACAGCCTCCTATATACTTGAAATCATGTCTAGATTATTTATAATACATAATACAATGTAAACACCATTTAAATACTTGTTAAACTGTATAGTTTAGGGAATAATGACAAGGAAAAACAAGTCTGCACATGTTCAGTACAGAAGCAACTATCGTAGGCCTAACTACGTACATGGTGCACAGCAGCCACAATGTAATTTGGGGGAGAATTTTTTTCGATCCAAGGTTGGTTGAACCTGCTGATCAGAAACCACTAACAGAGAGGGCTGGTTCTGCAGTCAGGGAAGTATCCAGACCTTCTGCTGGCCTTTGTTAACTGTTCTAAACAGTTTTTCTATCAAAGCGCTTTTGAGTTTTCTGTAAAAAATGACAACTGAGCTTCTTGACTCTCTTCATTTCCCATCTTATACTTCTTTTCTCTTGATGTATTTTATTGGCCAAGACTTCCAATATCATAGGAGTAATAAGAGGGAGAAAAGATATCCTGGTTTTATTCTCAACCTTAAAGAAAATGCTTCTAATATTTCTTTAATAAATACTAAATTTGCTGCTGAGTTTTAGTGGATATATTTACCAGGTTATGAAACTTTTTCTCTATTCCTAGTTTTCTAAACACCTTTTTCAAAAGTTCATAATTGACTTAAACATAATTTTCTGCACATAGAAGAGAAGATATTACGATTTTTGTCCTTTGGTCCATTAACATGAATAAAAGCATGTAACTTTTTATGTTAATTAAATGATAGGATTAAAAGTGCAGCTGAACTTAATTTTGCTGAAAAAATAATTTATTCTCATTCTCTGCCATTTTAATCTAAAAGAACATGGGTCAAAGCAGAGACTTTTATCTTCTCAGGGAGATAATTGCTCTTGTTGGTGACCTTTATAAATATTTGGGATAAAGGAATGAAAACAATTGTTGATGTTCCCTGTAGTTTTTTGGTTTAATAACCTAGATGACCTTTGAAACTGATCTATAGAGATAAACGTCCTCACCATCCCTAACATGCTGCTATTTCAGTGTTGAAACAGGGCAGTTACCTGTGGTCAAGCCCTCCTTGCTTTTTGAATCAAAAGTTGATGCTCTTAACTTCAGTTACTGTCTCTGGGCAGATGTGGCACAGGAGGCTCAGGCACCTCCTAACTAGTATATTAACTAGTTAATATACTGCTTCTACAAGACCTTTTCTCTATAGCCAAAACTTCAGATTGATAAAGCCCCGTGTGATTTACAGTTGTGCATGGAGTAGACTGAGGCTTCCACTTCAAAGCCATGTCATTGCTGATGTGTCACATGGCAGTCCAGGACTATCTATTCTCTTGATGCCAAACAGCTGACAAGGCCCTTAGAAGTCAAGCATCTGTGGGATCTTCCCTGTTCATTGATGATAACTCCTCTGCTCACAGTTATGAATGTCTACTTGGAGCAGGGATCCCACACTTGGAGTGTGGGATCTTCATTTTTTTTTTAATCCTCACCCAAGGATATTTTTTCATTGCTTTTTAGAGAGAGAAGTAGAGAGAGAAAGAGAGAGAGGGACATTGATGTGAAAGAGAAACATTGACTGGTCACCTTCTCATATGCACTGCAACTGGGGATCCAAACCACATCCTGGGTGTGTGCACGGACCAGGAATCAAACCCTCGACCTTTCAGTCTATGCAGTGACACTCCAACCAACTAAGCCACACTGGCCAGGATAAGCAGGGATTCTTAATCTTTCAATAATCTACTGGAAGCTCTTTTCATTAAAAAAAAAATCACATTATTTCCAGAAGTTTATAGCCCTGGCTTCAATGGGAACCATGAGCTATAGGTTAAAGCCTGTGAGATAGAGCCAGAGAGAAAAAAAAAAAAAAAGGCTGGAAGCACCACAGTGTGGTTGACTTAGAGTTTCAGTAGAGCCAGTCAAAGGATTTGCTTATTTTCTTAACAGTTCCAGTTTTTTAGGTGAATAGTTCAGGTAACAAACAGCTAAATTGAGCAGCAGCTAGCCAGGGATTTTGTGTTTGTAACTGGTTGGGTATAAGGAGTACAGAGTTGCACAAGATATTATCAGGCCTTCAGGCCCTTAGAGAAATTGTGCTAACAGCCCAAAACATCTATAACTTTTTACAGATTTATTTTGCACAGGCTTCTGATGAAAATGATCACAAAATACCCCTCGAAGGCTGAACAAGGACTATAGACGACTTTCAGAGCCTTCCCACAACTGGGCATTGATTTTACGAATAGTTTCCCTGTCATTTGTTCCTTCCTGGGATATGGCCATGCTTACTCATCTGCTCACTCATGTAGTCATTCGTTTACCAGGTGTTTAATTGATATCACCATAAATCCAACTAGGCCTATTAATGGTAAATGTTCATCTTCTTCTTTGCTAAAAATCATATAATAAAATATATCCTTTGGGGTAAAGATAAGCTAAAGGAAAATGAATATTATTTTCATTCAGCTGCCACAGCATGAGCCTTCCTTCGGAGAAGCAGCCAGGCGCCGTAGCCGGGAGCAGCATGGGAGGCCTGCAACTCACTGTCCGTGTTTGATGTGATGTGGGAGGAAGAATAAAATTACAGTGACATAGTGACTTTCCATCTTATCCTAATCTTAGATTTTAGATATTGAACACTTGTCTAAATTTTAAACGAAGCCAAAAAGTACACAAAGGGAGAAAGACACATTTTTATATCTTTAGAGAAATGATAGAAGTGCCAAAACATACATCCTCACTTAGACTTTATTAAATCAAATTATACTGTAATCAAATCCATTTGTTGTTTCAATGACCTGAAGTAATTAAAACCATTGAATGTGCTATCCTTTTATTTATAACATAATGATATATACTTTTAATTAACTTTAGAGCATGTGGTTATTTTATTTGGGCTCTGAAGTTTCCCCGCCTGGGATCCAGAATAAAAGCACTACGAGAAACCACTGTGGATTATATAACTGAAAATCCCAGCAAGGTAAAAAGCTAACCCTTACTTTGATTCAATCTTGTTTTGTTTGTTTTAAAATTAAAACTACATATAATTTTTGAATTAAGATTAACATTTTTTTTTCATTTTGGAAAGCTATTAATAAGAGCTCTTTCAGGGCCAAAGTAGGAAGAAATTTGGGAAAGCGTGCATCTTTTTCTCATGCCCTGGATCTTTAAAAATGTGAGGCTGTGATATTATAGCTCCAAGTAAGGTGTTCATTGCTATCGGTTACTAAAATGTAATACTGTTTTTGTTGAATTTCTGCAACCATAAAAAGTACTGACAAAAATAGTTCTTACAGTAAAAATATAACATGTAGATTAGAACAACACAGGATAGGATTTCCCTGGACCTGCTTTGTCCAGTACTGAAGCCAATACTGTATGTGGCCATTGAGTGCTTGAAATACAGTGTCAGGAAAGGAAACATTTTCCTCTATCTTCTTAGGTTCAGTAACTAGGGTACTGCAAAATAAACTAACAAAAGACAGATTAACAGAAGAAAATGTACACAATTTTTATTTCTATTTATGTGCACAGGAGTTCACAAAAAGGAAGTGAAACTGAAAGAAGCAGTTAGAACCCAGGACTTATATATCATTTTAACAAAGGAAAGGGGGTTGGGGTTTTAAGGGATGATAAATCATGGGCCATGACTAGGAAACATATGGGGGAAATGATGGAAGAAAAGGGTTGTCTTAGTAAGGCCTGCCGACACAAATTCATGAGTCTCTGATGGTGAGTTGTTCTTCCCTCCCTGGTAAGGGAGGGGGGCGCCTTCACAACGGCAAGTGTGTACCCTGCTTTTAGGCAGATAAGGGAAGGGCAGAGAATCCCCGCTTCTGTTGATTCTCAATTATCTTCATTTCAAAATAATCTCTGTGCCTAAGTGGCATATTTTGGGGTGGAATATCCTGATTCCCTTCAGTAGCAAGCCTGAATTTGAGATGTGCTGTAAGTATAAAATACACACCAGATTTTGAAGACTTAGTAGGAGTAAAAGAGAATGTGAAATATTTCCTTAATGATTTTTATATCAATTACCTGCTGAAATTATAATACTTTGGATATGTTGGACTAATGAAATGTATTATTAGATTATTTCATCTGTTTCTGTCTACTTTTTTTTTTCTTCAGTGTGGCTACTACAACGTTTAAAATGACATGTGGCTTGCATTATATTACTATGAGACAGTTGCTCTCTGGGAAATTAAATAAATGACCCAAGTTGAGAGTGAAGTCAGTTTTTAACAGAGTGGCCTTCATTGCCAGGTGGACAGCAGATGTTAGCTAATTTACTAGAATAACAACAATTTAAAGTCAAAAGTGACAATGGGAAGACCTCCTGGGACGCTCAGAACAGTAGAGAGCATTTTTGTTGTTGTGTTTGTTGTTTGAAACTTGCAATAATATATGAGTAGTCTATCTGGGGTGACACTTTTCATGTCCACTTCAAAGACAACCCTTGATTCTTTAGAATGTAATATGACGACAACAAATCCTGAGTTGAATGGTAGGGACAATATCAAATTTAGCAGAAGGAGGACCTGATCAAATAAAAAGTTAACTTAAGAGCATTCCCTGGAGGCCAACATCCATACAAAACATGTGATCATTTATGCAAACATAATGTAGCAAACATTATCTACCAGGTCACATCAACCTGACACAGAGTGAGGGTGCAAGAGATGGAATTAAAAGAAAAACTACTGTTTCCCACTGGCCCCCATCAGTTGATTCCTGGAACTTTTCTGAATCTTTCTCGATGCCCCAAGGTGGCCATGAGGGTGGCTGTGAGTGAAACCCAAGGAGTCTTTTTGTTCCATATTTTTTCTTGGATTCTCCATCCTGATAGAGCTTCCAATCATTTCCAGGGGCTCTAGGGACCAGAGAATGCTACACCTGTGACCCTCCCATTCTGCACCTGCTTCTTCAACATTAGTTGACCTGATGTCACTCCTCATAGTACTGTCTCCAGAAAACCAGGCTGGCCTCTGTGCCCAGGGCCAGCTGTCCTGAGTCTCTGCAGCACTTTGTCCCTCTCCATGGGAAACCAGGACATTCTGAGCTTCTTTCCTTCCCTCTTTCCTGTGGGGAAGGTCAACCTTGGACTTGACTAGCTTGGGCCTGAGCAACAGGCCTGATCCCACTCTCAGCCATTGTCCATCTTGTGCCTGTGTTTGGACAATGTTGAAATTTACCTGAAGGTTAAGAAAGAACCTCATCCACTTGTGTCCAGGAAAGCGGCTTACCGCAAGAAACTGGCCCTCCCCAAGTGACTTGCACAAGACTCAGGGAAGCTTGCTTACCTCTGAGAAGGCCAGACACAGATTCTTCAAATTCCTGCTCTTTGTCGCGTAGATGATTAATTGAACTCCTTGTCCCCACTGATCAATAAGAACAAAGTGTCTGTCAACTAAACCTTGGTTAAGCTTCTCTCCCTGCCCCAGGCCCATGAACTTTGGCCCACTGTCAGTAGGAGCCAGCATGTAGCCCCTCCCTGAAGGTCCTTAAAATAGGCTAGGCTCAGGGTGAAACACCCTCTGATCCACCCTCTCATCACGCCACCTTTGCCTCTCACTTCCACACACCCAGTTCTTGTTTACTCCTCCCTATAAAAGAAAAACCCTTTTTGACCGACTCTGGAGATACATGCAGACCTTAAAGTCAGAGCCTTCTCTCTATTGCAGTAGGCCTTTTCTTTCCCCTTGCAATCATCCCATGGAGTACTCCCTCTTTACTAAGTCTGGATTTGCTTTTTTATTTGACAGTTGTTACCAGCAGAGGCGAGGGTGCTCAGAAGGATCCCAGCCCTGAGTTTCACTCCCTTCAGAAATCCACGTTTACTTGACTTTGTTTACCTCACGCTAAGTTGACTCGCCGGCGGGTGATCTTTTAAGAAAGGATTTTGCTATGTTGACACGCATTAAAAGCGCTTCATAGATGGGACCCACCTGCAGCATGTGTCAGTATCTAAGAATGGTATAGTCAGGAAATCTTGGGCTCTGGGCAGCACGTGTCTGTCTGTCACCTGCCACAGCTGTGCAATATTGGTGTCATAGTCTTCCTGACACTGATTTTCACTTACTGCCAAATGGCAGTTAATGGGCTGGTTCAGCCACACAATATAAAAAACATTCATTAGTTATCACTGATTTTTTTTTTTAAATCAGGAGACTTCATATAAATCTTCTAGCCTCTCTTGAAAAACAGGACCTGGAAACTTTGTTTGCACGCCCCACCCCCATAGGGCAACTAGTCCTCATAACCCTCACCTCTGCTCACTTACATTACCTGTCTGTCCAATGTCCTTGACCTGTTAGCCTTGATAATGGCATGGAGCTAACAATTTAGTTGTTTAAAAGTCAAAATAAGATAAGGTGTGCCCTAACCTGTGTGGCTCAGTTGGTTAGACATCATCCTGCAAAATGAAAAGCCACCGGTTTGATTCCCAGTCAGGTCACACGGCTGGGTTGCAGATTTAGTCCCTGGTCGGGACTCATACAGAGGCAACCAATCGATGTTTCTCTCTCACACTGATGCTTCTCTCCCTCTCTTTCTCCCTCCCTTCCCCTCTCTCTAAAAATAAATAAATCTTAAAAAATAAGACATGGTGTAAAGTGACTCCCAGTAGGACTTTGATAACTGTTCCTCTCCCTCCTTACTTGCTAACATTAAGGCTTGTGGACTTATATCGGCAATTAATCATTTAAATAAATGTTGTACTTTAAATACATGGCTACTTGTTAAAAATAACGATGTAAAAATAACAATGAAAGAATGTTTAGAAATGCATCGAAGATGAAGAAAGTCCTTAGGGGAAAAGAAGCTGACTTCAGAATCCTGAAAATGTGTTTGAAAAAAATAAACTTTTTCTTTTTAAGATTAAAATCTTAGACCGTAGTTGTATCTTCCAAATGAATCATTTAATCAATGAGATAGGTAATTACAAAATAAATGTCCTTCCTACACCATTCTTAAAAAAACTGACCCAATTTATTTTACAATTAAATTGAGGGAGGTGGTGATTGTTTTTGCAAGGTCATTCCTTGACCTTTATTAATTAGATTTAAAGATTAGCCATTGAACCGTTACAGTGACTAATCCACCTTGAACTTACAAAAGCAAGGATGGTCACCAACTGAAAGCACCACAGAGGGCTGGCAAAAGTAGGTTTATAGTTGTGAGTACACAAAACAGAGTTTATTCCTGTATTATTATTTATTAATTATTATATTATTTATTGGTCTACAACTGTAAACCTGCTTTTGTCCACATCTATACAGTGAGATGTGTCACAGCTCCTATGGATTTTTGAGTCTAACATTTCCTTGAAAATCTGCATGTATCTAATCACTAAAATATGTAGGATTATGAATCTTTGCCTTGAGGTTAGCTCTAGACCATCAAAGCTGCCTTATCTTAGAGGGCTCACAAGTTTTCACAAGAACTCCCCAGTTCCATTTCTTCTAAAGACTTTGCAGATCCAAATCTGAAGAGGCTGTTCCCTCCTACTAGGCTCGTTTGTGGTCACTAAGCAGAGGGTGACCAACTACAAATTTCAAACCTCTCGGGCAGCTTACCTCTCCCCCAAACTTTGCTGAACACTGAAACCCGGGGTCAGTTTCAAGAATGATGTGCCCAGTTACACAGCCATCAGAAGAGTCCTCCCCCACTACAGGGCCTACAGGAATCTCACACCAGGTCTGAAAGTCCCCATTTCCCAGCAGGAAGTGCAGGGTGGAATGTGGCATAGGTTCACCAACCTCTCCTCTAGGACTAGCAACTAGTCCCCACCTCAGGTTTGTCTTTTTCAATACAATATTCTCCACTTCAGAAGCTTCTTGTAGCCTTGCTTTTGAAAAGTGATGCCACTTCCTTTCCTAGGGAAAGGTCTTTGAATGCTGCTGGCATTTTCACAGGTTGCTTTTTTATTTTATTAAATTTTGGTACTGAAACAAAATACGGTCAGTTTAAATGTTTTGTTAGTTGTTACTAAACTGCTTCTCTGATTGTTTTGTAAAATGAACTTTTTCCAGGACCCTATGAAAGTTTAGGAACTTAGTTTTGAAAGTGAACTAGCACCCTCTATAGGCCAGCCTTGTTATGAGTCTGAGAAACCACTCACATAGAGTGTTAAATCTCTATGCCGGCGCCTAAGGCAACAACTGCATTTGTCAAAATTATCCATGAAAATTCCTGAAATTATCAGACAAAACAAAGGCCAAGAATTAGCTTCTCTTGTTTTTCTTTTGATTTGGTGGGTGCCTCTGTTTAGAGAAGGAATATTAGGTTAAATAAAGAGATACTCTTTCTCGACCTTTCTTTTTGTTTCTTCCGCCTGTCCCCTTTAAGAAGTTTGTATTCCTTAGTTCCCACACAGGGTATTCATTCAGCGACATTTATTGACTGTCTACTAGGTGCCAACCAGCATAATAGGTTTTAACACGGAGATACCCCTACTTTCCCTGAGCTTATATTCTAATGAGGAAATAAAGAAGATTAACTTCTAGATTTTGAAGAGATTCTTTTTCCAGAGAGTGGTAAGCAGTCTGCGAATTATAAAACAGGGGAGTGGCCTAGACAGTGATGGGGGCAGTGGGGCAACCTCTTTTAAACAGACCAGTCACAGAGGGCCTCCGGCGGGAGGTGACTTTGAATAGAGTTTTGGATGAGGAGACAGGTACATAAGTTTGATGACTGTTACAAACTATGAAGAGAGGCATTAATATAACTGTTCCTCAAACATATGGCCCATATCTCTGCACTCAGCAGTTTGAATTTGTTATTGACTTCCTTCTGGTTTGCTGTATAGCTCTTCATTTAGCTGAACACATTGTTAGTAACCTTAAGCAGATTATCCTTCTTTATTTTAAATCGTAGGTTGAAGTTAATAATTCTGAGCTGTTCTTATCTGAAAGAAGTAATGGATGGGAGTTAAGAAACAAGATGGGAGTGCTATTTCAGGTCCAACTTTGGGGTGAAACAGCAAGTCTCCCTTGCACGGTCACTCAATCCCCATCCTCAGAGCACCCCAGCAAGGTCATGTCCTGCCTTTACCGTTCTTCTCTAAGGAGGCTCTTCTAGGACAGGGTAACAGTGCTTTTCTGACCCCAAAGAACCCAGGAAATAGGAGAAGTAGCAACCATCTGATGGTGATCACTTGCAGGTGTGTCCCAAATTGCGCCTCTCCAACAGCGGTCCTCAGACTCCCCAGCAGAGTGAGAATGATGATCCAATCCCATGGGGAGAACTGGCCAAAAGAAGAGAAAGTGTTTCAGAGGGGAGGTGGAAGTGAAACCATCAGGCTGAGCATCAAGCCTAAAAGGAGTTAGGATACTATTTCATTCTTTCATCCAAATATCTATTGGACGCTTGCAACATGCCAAGGACTGTAGGAGGCACTTGAGATATTACAGAGAAAAAAACCTAGTCCTGAACTCAAGGTGCAGGGACTTTTCATGCAAAACACTGTCGAGTCTGTTAAGAGGTCTTCTGTGATGCCACGGTCCTCAGTCTTAGATTCCCTGCCCACAAGGCTGCTGTTTGGCTGCCAGGGTT
>PVJD01012999.1:0-36571 GCA_004026545.1 Mormoops blainvillei | reverse complement strand
GCCCAGTCAATAACATCTTTAATAAGTGAGGATTGCCCGTAAAGAACCAATAAATCATGACAGGAAACATTAATAACTTGCACTAGGGCTCCATGTGACAACTGTGTAAAATATATTGGGAGTTTATTGTACATATCTAGGAATAAACCAATGCTCACCTTAGATTCGAGTTACATTTGTCGACTGCAATCGATCTGATAATGAGAGCTGCTCTCACGGCCTTGGGAGCCGCTCTGGCGGCCAGAGGTTGCCCCGTAAATTTAATTGACACTTTCCTGATATTCACAATGGCCTCATCAGTGGAGCCTGCACATGAATTTTCAATTCAGTTTCATCCTCGGATGAGGGTTCCCCCAAACCCAAACACCTCGTGGAAGCAGCGAAAAGTGAATTATGTGGGTAACGATATTTCGTCAGGCTGAAACTCAGCTGGAGTGTCCCAGGCAGGAAAGCTGTAAATAAGCCGCCAAGTCCCACTGAAATGGGTGACTCGCATGATGTTTAAAACCAGGGTGACTAGTTAAAAAAGGGAGACAAGAAAAATCGTTCCTTTCACTTGGCACATGTTACTGTTATTTCCAGGCCCCAAAACGGATGTTGGAGAAAAGCTGCCCCACCTGCACGGCTTCTCGTTAGTGTGAGGTTCGGTGACCCCGTGGGCACACGCACTGTTGGGGGCCTTTTTGAAACTAAGGTTTTCCTGCGCCAGGGTTTTTAAGGGCAACCGCGTGGGGCTGCCATGGCTCCGCAGTCCCGCAAGCGCGTCGCTTTTGGCTGCGGGGAGCACGGCCGCTGGGTCTCTGCGCCTTGCGCACAAAGAAACAACGCGCCTGTGCAGCGCGGGCCGGGGGACCCATGGGTGGGAAGAGGCGACCAGGAAGGTGCGGGTAACTTAACAAGGGTGTTGGGACAGGTGGCTCGGCCCCACATTCCCAGTCCCTGGTGACAGAATGTCTGCCGTCCTTGTGCGCCCGGAGGCCTGTCCACAGCGGACATTTACAACCTGTTTCCGGGGAGGGGAGGCCGACGCGACCTCCCCGCTCTGCCTCTCCAGCTCCTTCCCCTGGACCGGGCCGCACCCCCAGGACCCGTGCTGGGGCAGCGCGCCCTGCCCCCCGCCCCCCCATCATGCTAACTGTCAATAAAGCTTTAAACAGCATAACCCACCCAGGCAAGGCAAGCCCTCGCCGCCTATCAAGCATTTTCAGCAGCTCAAGTATCATTGCCAGGCATTTCAAAAAGGACCAAAACCCGCCCACTAACAGCTGCTCAGACAAACAAAACTAACACTTAAGAGATAAGAACACACCGTGTCCTTCTGAAGCCCTGTTTCAAAATCTTGGTGAACCCTGAGGGGAGAGTCAGAGCGCCACTGGGGCTGCCCCCGCGTCCCCCATGTCCCTGCGTCTCTGCCGGATGAGAGAGATCCCCTGGGAGATGCGGTCGAGCCTCAGGTGGACCGAGAGCAAAGAAGCTGCTCGGGAAGGAACAGGTGTGGGGAGAGGAGGAGCGGGAGCAGCTCAGGGGCCCGGGGTCCTCCCGGAGCAGGGGCCTGGGCCTGGGTCGCTGTGGCCTCTGCCCCTAACGCGGGGCGGGGCTCGGCCACGGAAGTCGCCGCTGCTGAAAGGCGGGGGGAGGCCTGGGACCAGCCTGCTCCCGCTTCTACGACAGGGAGGCCAGCCCCGGTCTTTCTCCCCGTCGATGGTCAGGCGTCCGGCTTGCGGAAGAGGCGCCCTCTGTGAGTGCCGTCAAGCCGGGTGTGCTCACTGCCTTTGCAAGGACGCCCACCCCTCGGACAGACGCGCCCAGAGGAGAGTTTACGGAGCACTTTCCTGGAGGGCTGGCGGGGGCCGCACCTGGCTCCGAGAAGGAGCGCAGGCCCAGTTTGGTCAGGGAGACAGGCGTGGGGTCGTCTGCTGGCTCCTCTGGGGCCTGGGGCCGCAGGCAGCCGCGTCCTCTGCGGCCGAGAGCTCCGGGGAGCACAGTGCGCTGTCCTGCTGTCCTGCTGTCCTTGCTGGGTGCTGGCTTCCTCGGGAAGGGGGCCAGGCTGCACTGCTTGGCCTTAAAAGCTGAGAAAGCCCCGGTAGCCGGGGTCGGCGGCTGGCGCGTGGAAGCCTGGACCCGGCCCCATGCCTCTGAGCTGGGAACTGTCTCCATGGGGCGGACTGTGTACTCACCCCCGGGCAAAGTCCACGCAGGACGGGCCAGCCCTACGCTGATGCTTTGTCTTCCAGACGGTCCACCGAAGCCGGGGGTTGGGCTGAGACCCCTTTGCTTTCCTCCTGCTGCTCTTTTTTCTCTCGGTCGTTTCACGGGGAGCCCGGGACGGCGCAGAGAGCGCGTTTGCGAGGGTGCTCTCCTTGCTGCCACTTCACCCAGAGAAGCGGCGTTTCTTGATGACTTGACCTTGATTCTGTCCTGTTACAGATTTTATTCCTCTTTTAACTTTTAGAGAGAAACTAGGAGGTGAGAGGGAGAGCTGTAGGGACGACGGGCTGGTTCTCTGTCACTTTGGGGTAAATAATCACGGGGAACCGTCACGGAGAGCCTATCGCCTGTCTGCCGCTGTTCCGGGCTCCTGCACGTGTTCACGTAACTTCCCACAAAGCCCCAGGAGGGAGGGACTGTTCTCCCGGTGCCACCGCTGGGCCTCCCCCCAGAATGTGGTTCCCAAGTCCACGCTGCCATCACCAAAATCGCTGGGGAAGCTCTGACCAGGTCCTTCCTGCTGAAAACTTAACACACAATTCGTTTCTGTTCCTGTTCTGCCTACATGAACATTCAGTTAAAACAAAAACCAGCAACACCCCTCTGCTTCCTTCTCCCCCACGTTGCCGTGAAGATCCATCGCACGTCTGCACCTTGTCTGCTGAGGGTCTCTGCCCGGCCGGGCCACGAGCTAAGTGTGCACTGGTCACCCGCTGCCCGTCTGTCCCAGGCCCAGGGCCGCTGCCTCATGGTCAGTGGAACTTCTACTGTGCAAGCGGACGTCTCATCGGGACGCAGTCTGGCCCGGTCCCCTCACAGGGCGGAGCCGACCTCACAGCGGACAGAAGCGTCGGTCCTTGCGCTGGGGTCCTGCCCTGTTTGGCAATTACGTGCGCTGATTCCGAATTTTAACTACATTTCTCTCCCACGCACTTGGCTGGGCTCTTTTTCCCGTCACATTCACTGTCCAAGTCCCAAGGGCAGACGCAGTGGAAAGTGTCCCCAGGCCCTCGGTCAGCGTGCAGGCGGCCGGCAAATCCCTGCATGGTCTTTGGCCACCACCTGGCTTCAGCTGGAGGCGGCTCTCTCTGCGTCTCCTTTCCCCGGTCCATCGACTGCTGGCAAAGCGTCACCATGCACACGGTGGTGACCCTTCGAAGGCCGTTGGCGGCTCCTGGCTGACACAGGTTGACGTGATGCTCTGTTGCTGTGCCATCGACGGCTGGGAACGGAAGGTCCTCAACCCCGGCCGCCCTCCAAAGCCTTTCTGGCGCTTTGTGGGATACTTGGTTCTCTCATAAACCCCTTACGTTAAGAACCCTTTAGTGATAGTAAGATTAATCGCCACATTTTGCCAGAATTACATTTTTTGCAGAGCACACATTTTAAAGTCCTTGCACAATTCAAAGTTCACAAACCCCAGACCCTCTGACCACAAACCCATGACCATCTGGACGTCAGAGAGACTGCGGCCTCTCCACCCGCAAATGTTAACAGTGCGTTTCTTTTAAACGGTGTTTGTAGTTCACGGTTGCTTTTTCAAGGGAGTGATCTCCTCTTTCTTGTTTCTCAAATCACTACCTAACAGGGGAGGTGAAGCCTCCTGACCACGTGCCACTGCACCTCCCGGCGCAGCTCCTACCGAAATCTCAGAAGTTATCTCAGAACCCAACGAGGCTTCCCGGCCGCAGGTGGCGTTTTGTCGAATCAGCAGGATGGCCCAGCCCCCTGCTTTGTGCTTCACGAGTTAGTCATTTTCACCGTACAACGGAAAATGTTGAGAGGAAATTTTCTTGTATTCATGGGAAGGCTATTTTGTGATATTAAGACGGAGAAAATCAACCCTCCATGAAACCAGAGTCAATCTTCGCAAATGCAACATCCATTAGGAGAAAAAAAGTGTCTGATGGGAAACAAATAGGCTAAATTGGCTCGAAACATCTCCTTAAAATTAGATTTACGTTTTAAAGGGGAAATAAAAATACATTGTTTTCTAAGACACAAGCGTCTTCTGACGTTCAGCGTTTTCCCGTTTCAATGCCCTCCCTTCTTCCACGTTTAGCACGTTAGGGTCTGGGCCGCGGAACGTGAGGTGGAGTTGCCTTAGCCAGAAGATGGCTTTGCTGGCGCAGAGGTCAAGTCCCCGGGGGTCCGGCTCCGGCCCTGCCAAGCACGATGCTCTGACCACGCGGCAGCCAGTCCGCCCTCGCGTGCACTTTTCTCCGCGCAAGTTGTCACTCCATGGGCGCCATCATGACCCATCCACGCCCAGTCTGCCTGATCCTACCCCGTTGCCCCCGCCGATGTGACTTCTGGTACAGACCAGGCCGCTGACCCCGTCTGGGTGCTGGGCTCATCCCACGGAGCTGGAGACGCCCCCCCACCCCCCTTCAACCTTTGCTGCGGCCATTCAGGCCGCAGAGACTGAGAAGGGCTGGCGGCCCCTGCAGACAGTCGGTGGGTCAATGTCGGACAGGGTGGCATGGATGCTAGAGGGACAAGCAGCACCACGGGACAAAGGCTTCTTCGCTGTCTGCCTTTAACATGGTGCCTGTACAGCAGTCGCCTCTGAGAAGTCCGGGAGAAATGGGCTTAGAGAAAAACCAACGTATTCTTTTTTTTTAAATCCCGTGGCACAAGCCTTCCGCGCCTGCGTATATTTTATCAACCCCATTATAGGAGAGGAATACAGTCTGACGTCTCCAGCTGCGAGTCCCACAGCCCCCGCAGGAGAACGGGCCCGGGGTGGGCAGGTGGGACGGGGCGCCCTGCTCAGCCGGCTCGCGGGGC
This sequence comes from Mormoops blainvillei, assembly GCA_004026545.1. Lineage (NCBI taxonomy): Eukaryota > Metazoa > Chordata > Mammalia > Chiroptera > Mormoopidae > Mormoops > Mormoops blainvillei. Next base: position 31,573 of record PVJD01012999.1, on the reverse strand, counting down.
TCGCCCCCCGCCAGACGTGCTCGGCCCTGTGAGCGCGGCCGGCGCCCCCGCATCACGGGCGCACGCCCCTCCGTCCACCCGCTGCTGGAAGGAAGGCGCTTACACTCGGGGTCCTAAAGTAACACAAAGAAAATCAACTCTGTATGGACCCGGATCCTGACTTCGAAACGCAGGGGCGGGCAGACACTCCCCGGGGCCTGAGTGTCTCAGGCCCTGCCCCTTGGGGGCTGCCGGCTCCCAGCCATTCAGGGCGGGCCCTAGGACAACGTTCAGGCGACAAGTGACGGGAGCCCAAACTTTACCGCTGTCTCACGCTGGGCTTCTTTCCGAAGGCAAGCGAGGGAGGAAGAGGCTTGTCAGACTCACCAAGTCTTAGGGTCAATAGGGCTGATGCGTGAAAGAGTGGAGAGGGAGGACACCCACAAGTTTTCATGTGGAAACGCTGTCCCGGTGATTTCTGGGTGTTCGGAACAATACCCTGGAGAGATGGCTGAAGGCTTTGTCTTCTCTCGCCCGCCCCGCCCCCCGACTTGGAATAGCAGCTCTTGTCCGGGCTCGTTACTGTGTCAACCTGGAAGAGTCACAGTGTTTTGTCACGTTTAAACACGAGTCCCCGTCAGTGTCCCGCAGGACCCTGCACCTTCGGCACTGTCACCATTTGGGACTTAACCACCGAGACTCTGTTACGCATTGGAGCATGTTAAGCAACACCCCCATTTTCCGCTCACTAGATGCCTGTATGGCCCCCCTTTGGTGACAACTAAAAATATCCCAGGCATTGCCATGTGTCCCCTGGGTAGAAAACTGTTTCTTCTTGAGAACTCTTGATTTAAAAATCTAAAACAAGCTCTGGCTCATGTAGCTCAGTGGATCGAGTACCAGCCTGAAAACCAAAGGGTCGCCGGTTCGATTCCCAGACAGGGCACAGGCCTGGGTTGCCGGCCAGGTCCCCAGCAGGGGGCGCGCGAGAGGCAACCACACATGGATGTTTCTCTCAATCTCTTTCTCCCTCCCTTCCCCTTTCTCTAAAATAAATAAAACCTTTGAAAAAAAATCTAAAACGAAAGGAGTGAAATACGTAGAATACTTTTTATCAAGATAACGTGCAAGCTGCAATCCAGAATATAAAATCTTGTCTCTTCTTGTCACTTAAATTCTGGCATTGCTACAATTATTTATTTGGAATTCACCACAAACATTTTTTTTTCAAGCTGTGAGAATGAAATCCAAAACTTCAAAACAGACCCTCAAAGGCGAGGCACAGAGAGGGGGGAGCCTGAGGGTGTGCTTTTAAATGCAGACCCCCCTTCCCGGCACCATAGCAACAGAGACAGGGGCCACTCTGCACTCCAAGCTGTTTCCATCAAGGTCAGCAACGCACCCACCGAACCCCCGGCGTCCTCCTAGTGTGTGGGGACGCGCCGGGCCTTCCCAGAGGGTCACTCAGTCCCAGAAACCCCTCGGGATCGTGAAGAGTGGAAACAACTCAAACGCGTTCATTTAGGTGTCACTTTGTCAAATCCCTCCTGGGGGCGTTGGGTCCCTGGACTCTTGACGGGGCTGCGTGGTGCCCTTCCCGAGCACCGGCGGGTTCGTGAGGCACAGAGACGAGTGTGCCCAGGGACAGCGAGGGGACAGAATTCTGAACACTCAGCTGCAGGCTGGAATGTCCCCCGAGAGAGGGGCCAAGGTAATATCGGCAAAGTAGCGGGGAGGGTGTTCTCTATGGTTTTCTTTTTTTTTTTCTATGAAAGTTTAAAAGTGAAGTTAGCATTACGTTGAGCCCCAGAGATATATTTCAAAACTGCAATCAAAGTGCAAAACACGAGCAGCGGGTTTTTTTCCTAGTGGGGTTACAAGTCATTATTTGGGACAGAGCATTTCCCGATTTTTACCCTCGCAGACCGAGAGCGGCTGCAGCTTAGGGGTCCCTTCCTTCCTCAGGCCCCGCTGCGGCGGCGGCTGCGCGGTGTCTAACTACGTCCTCGTCTCGGCGAGGAACCAAATTGAAGCTACTGTGGGCAAGGGACTCTGTGATTCCAAAAAGTCACCTAGAAAAACGAAGGCAAAATTTGCGACCCGCCCATTGCTTTCGAGAAGGCGGGGGCTCTTACACCCGGCAGAGCCCCCATCCGCGCCACGCAGAGCCGTCGCCCTTCCGCTCCTGCAGCACTTGGCGAGCCCGGGCGGTGGCCGCGAGGCGACGGCCCCCCCAGCCCGCCAACCTGTGCGGGGCTCTGTTTCTGGTCCCTCTTCCCAGGCTAACTCCTCTAATTCTCCGAGCATTTATTCGAATTGGTTAAGTTTTCATTTCCTAGCCAATGTGGGGTCTTTTTAGGTTCAGTGTCCATTGTGAATGAGGATAGCTATACCAAAAACGAACCGAGTTTCATAAACTGCAAAGCAAACAGAGCCTTTAAAATTCCTACTCATGCAGTCTGGGCGCTCCGTTACTGAAAGGCATAGAGCTCGTTCAGCCCCGAGACCCGGGCTGCTTCTTCAGCGAGCTCAGGCCCTTGGGAATCCTCGCGGCGGCCTCCTCCCTGGAAGTGCCCGCAGGCAGACAGCCAGGTAAGCAGCGGGCTGCCCTTCGCGCGCGAGGACGCGCCCCGCTGGACCGCGGCCACCACACGCGGTGAACGGGAAGGTGTCCGAGGCTCCGGGTCCGGGAAAGCAAACCTGACGTGGACTCGGGGAGGTTTCCCAGGGGGGCTGTGAAGGGAAACCTGCAGAAGTTTCAAACTAACACCTCCCCCCCTTGTTTAGAATGAGAAAGCTGAGAAAAGTGGGGAGGTGCCTGAGTTTGCCAGTGTCTCCCCTTTACAAAACATTCAGCCACGCACGCGCGACGAAACCCGTCAGGTTACCCGGAACTGACACTTTCTTGTCAAATTACAGGACGCACGCGTCAGGCAAGCTTTTGGAGAGCCAATACCTATTTCGATGGACGCCTGCCGCCGACCCCCATTCACTTCAGGTTAACTTTGGAAACCGCAGTTAATCTTAGAACCAACATTTGGCTGAAATGCTTATCTCTTGAGAGTTTAGCAGGTGTTCAACAGCTTAAAATTTAAAAAAAAATTTTAAAAATAACTAAATCAAAAGAAAAAAATATCAGAGCGCTACAAGGCATGCAAGGTCAAAATAAATTATTTTGAAAACAATGCACAGACGCCGGCTAATCCGTAAAGATGACTTGTTGTCAGACCAGAGGGCCCGTTTGTAAAATCCCTGGGAGAAAACCATTACGTTTGTAAGGAAGGTCCATCTTTAACCAGAGATGAGATCATCTGTTTTCTCTGACCAAATGAAGAACCGTTTGGGTGTTGACGCGGGGTCAGGCCTAATGCCCAGGTGGGAACTGTCAGGTGAGGAGGTGTTGGGTGTCTGTCTGCAGACAAATGACGTGCCCTCAGGGCTAAGCTGTGAAGAGTCATCGATTGGGCCCCAAGGGCAGCAAATTGATGGGGAAGTTGACAGGAAGGGCAACCTGCCCAGTCATCAGAAATCGGCTGGCTTCACTGCGACATTCAAAACTCCGAATTAACCTAAAAACGCAGGGGGAGCAAATCCCCCACGTCTGATTAGAGAAATTGCGTCGATTTCAATTTTGTATCGGCGACGGCTGGTAACCATTTGTGACACGAGCAGTTTTAGAAGATTTTTAAGACCCGCCCTTTCCCATTCTACACGTTGAGAAAAGGACAGTGACCAGAGAATCAGGCTTTCTTTACCTGGCCTTCGGTTTTATTGTTCCTGGGGGAACCTAGGAAATACTTCAATTCCAGGCTCATCCTAGGACAGCAGGTTCCTGCACATACAGTCCGATGGATACGTTGCCCTGGGACGGTTCACCTCAGATGCCGGGGCGGGAGTCGCCGGAAGGAGGGTATCTTGGTGTGACAGGTGTCCCTGGGGGTGAGACGTCACAAGCCGCCCCCACATTGTACTTCAAATGTTTTGTTCCTATGTGGTCTTAGTTATGGCAACCGAAGGCTTTACAGGACAGATGCACCCAGACCCCCCATGGGGTTACATCCCAATAAACCCGTCGTCTATTGAAAATGCCGTACGTTGAAAATGCATGTTATACCCCTGACCTACGGGACATCGTAGCCTGGCCCAGCCCACCTTACACGTGTGCAGGACCCCCCAACCCCAACCACCGCAGCAGCCTGCAGTCGTGCCAGCGGTCGGACGGAACGCGTCCCCTGTGGCCTGCCGGGGAGCTGCCCCGCCCTGCTCCGCCGAGAACACCAGACTGCACGCCAGGAAAAGACCAAAATTCAAAACTCAGAACATTTCCCACCGTGTAAAGCTGAAACATCCTGAGTCAAATCAACCTACGTCAGGGACCTAACCACCTCCCCACAGCTCCACCTCCTCACACCACGGCCTTTGAGGGTCAGAATTTCAACCTGCGAATTTCAGGGAGACACAGACACCCAGACACCCCTGCTCCTTGCCTGCCATCGCCGCTGCTCTTCCATGGCCATATCTGGCCCCATCTTTTTGGAAGAGCAGCCGGCCCGCATGAGCCTCAGCTGGGAGGCCATGTGCCCAACCGCCGCCCGGGGACCCATTTCTCAAGGAGAAGGGAGGTGGGATACCTGAGTTCACCAAACATTAACCTGGGTGAAAACCTGAATTTTGTATCAGCTGACTCCTCAGTGTTTCCCCATTATCTCTCTTTCTAGGTCGTTGAGCCACAAAATTGCCTGCATGTTCTGAGAACTGAACCACCCACGAGGGAGTTAAGGCGTAAAATCCCCAGGAGGCCCGCCTGAGGCGATGGCTCACCTTCCAGGGAGCAAGCCAAGGTTGTGATTCGACAATGAGCCCTGCACAGCTCCAGAAGCCGCGGGCGTTGGCGCACCCACCGGGCAGACAGTTGCTGACCAGGCAGGACGGAGGTGGGGGGCTGGCGCAGAAGAAACCTGGCGTGCGGCCCGGCTGGCGTGCGCAGCTCAGTGGGTTGGAGCGTTGTCCTGTGGACGGAAGGGCCGTGGGCCCAATTCCCAGTCAGGGCGCTTGGTGTGAGGTTGCAGGACAGGGAACGTGTCCTCTTACTTACAATCAGGCCAGGTGTGGGCTCCAAAGAAGCCAGCAAAGTGGGTCCCAGGAGAACTGCCCTGGGAAGCACTGGGGTCCTGGGAAAGGGCGGGGCACCCTTAGGGATTTGGGCAGACCCCTTGGAAGATACAAAGAAAAGTATGTTTCCTGTCCTTTTAAAAAACTGCATTCTCATCAGTCGTCCCAGGGGCAGGGGCAGAGTGGCAGAGCCACGTGCGCAGTGAGCCGAGGCGCCGAAGCCGGCGGGACGTGAGATGCCTGAGCTCTTCAGGCAGCGCCTCTGGCTGGCGGGCTGACGAAAGGTGAGCCCCGGAGTGAGCGCCAGCCCCACGCGCACACCCGCGCCCCCGCCGGCTTCAGCGCTGCCGTCGGAAGACCCCGTGGCTTCCTCTGAGTTTCAGACTCTGGGCTTCTGTCATGAAATTTCTTGCCTTTCCACAGAAATCACTCCATGCAGCATCCGTTGCATGCGAAGCGACAGGGTGTGTGCTGTGACCAGGAGGCCGCTGTGGTGTTTGAGAAGCTCATGGACAGGGGCCGAAGAGGGGGCAGACCCCTGCTTGGGGACCAGGCCTCGCAGCCACACACATGACGTGGGGAGGCAGGGACGAGCTGAACACACAAGATGGGGAGGCCCTTCCCGGCGAGAGCGGGCCCCTGGGGAACGGAGCATCTGCACAAACCCCTGGAAGGAGGCGAGCACTGAAGAACCTTGCTCGTGGAAGAGAAAGGGGGCCCTGGACGGCCGCTCCAAGGCCACGGAAGGCGAGGAGACGATGCAGCGATGGGCTGGGGACAGACACGTGGAAGTCCCACACAGCCACCCACAAACGTCCCCCAAGGAATCCTGCGGATTCAGCCCCAGGCCTTGGCTCTTCCCTCCTCGTTCGCCAGCACCTCCGGTTGAACAGCTGAGACTCTGTTACCGTTGCCCTGACCACCTCTGCGGCCTCCTGTCCGGGCCACCGCACCCGCACCTGGCACCCCGCGCCCCAGGCGGGGCCAGGCTCCCTGATGAAACGCAAATTTCATGGCATCCATGTCTTTCTGGCTGAAACCTTCCCATGCTTCCTACTGTGAGTCGGAGAAAATCTTGCGGTTTTAACTCGCTGGCTGGGAGGCCTGTGAGACCCCACTGTCCATCCCGCAGGGAACCCGGTCCGTCTTACCTGCACCACGCACCACACCCCACGCGCCCCACGGTGCCCAGGCTCCTCGGTGCCGTTGCCTATTCCCGCCTCTAGAAGCTACTTTATGGGGCAAATCCTCACTCACCTGTGGCCTGCGCCTTAGAAGCCACGTCCTCGGGGGACTGCGTCCCCCAGATCTCAGTCGGGCCCCTTGTGAAAATCCTTCATTCGCCCCTCACCGCAGCCCCCAGGCTGTGTCTCAATGTGTGACGTGTGGCCGCTGCCTAACGCAGGTCTCCACGTGGCACTCGACGGCCACGGGTGTGGGACCCCACTGACCTGGTTAGGCCGCTGCCCTCGTCCTCGGAGGCTGGGTGGTGCCTCAGAAGGTGCCCCCCGAGTAAAGGAGCTGACTGGCGCGTGCAGGGCCGACAACCTGGGCCTCTCCTCAAAGACACGGCTTCCCCTCATTTTAAAGCCTCTTCGCGTCTTATCTCCACAGTGTGTCACAGTGCCTCCAAACCAACCACATTCTCATCGCAGCGTTTCTGAGGCCCAAACTAAACAAAGTTCAGAGGCAAACGACCAATGGGGATTTTAAAGATTGCACTTCTGGTAAAAAATAATCATTATTATAGGAAACATAAAATGCAGGTACTTCACGCACCGTCTTAACCAGTTATCCATTACCTAGCATGCCCATGCAGGGGGCGCTATGGCTTATTCCTGTTTTTTTAATTAAAAAAAATTTCAATTGCAGCTGGCATTCAATGGGATGTTGGTCTCGGGGGCACAGCAGCATGGCCAGACATTCACGCGCCTTACAAAGTGCACCCCGCCAGGCACCACACGCGGTTTGGCCGTGGGGCGGGTTCTACTCCCCGTGCTGCCCTTCACGGCCCAGAGCCTGTCACTGCGTCTGCTGTGCGGATGGGGAGGTGAGGCCAGGAGCCGGGGTGGGCCCTCCGCGGCCCCGCTGCTGGGAGGACACAGCCCCCCATCCCCAGAGAGGGCTCTCTGTCATCGCTGCTTCTGGGTTAGTTTGTCCTTTAACGTAAGGGATTCAGTTGACAACAGGTTTTCTGAAATTTTGAATTTTTGCTGCCTTAAGAAATGTTCCCTTTTCTCTAGTTAAAATATGATATAACTAACACTAAAAACAAAGTTAAAGACTCTGGCTGCGTAAGAGATGATAAGGCCCACAAAGTAGGGCTTACATGTAAAAATGCCAAATCTACCATGTAAATTCTGAGACCACTATGCATCCCACTGTTTCGTTTTTTTAAAGCTCTGCTAGTACATTTCTCATTTTTGAAGGCATGAGTGTTTCTTGTAAAATTACATTATTTCTTACCCTGCAAAGCAGGACTCGGGACCCAAAATTTTGGCACCACTTTACAGGGAAAAATGTCTATTCGTAGGTCAGTAACTAGATCAGATGGATTTGGGTATAAAATAGGACAACTTAAAATAGATTTTACTTTATAGTACGCAGCACATGGTGAGACCAAATTTTGTTTTTAATACAGCACTTTACAATAACTTTCACTCTCTAAATCCTTTTTTTTGCCCAATATACAGGAACCTAGAATTTTATAGATAGAATTATCCTCCATTAAATCTTATTCTTACACTTATCGGGGGCAACACCTTCCACTTTACTAAAGAACGAAGACAAACATCATGTTTTTATATTCGGTTGGTGCTAAAATAATCCTAATCAATATCTTTCAAATTTCTAAATAGTTATTTTTCAATAAATGCATTCATTTGTTGCTTCCGAATGTAATAATTTATAATTCATTTAAGTGACCTAAATGCCAACAAATGATCATTTCAAACCTTTGTTAATTAATTACGCGTCCTCACAGACGCCAGGAGCAGCGTTTCCAAGTCTGGGAGAGGCACGCCGGTGCGGGCACGCCCCTGGCTCGGACGCACGGACAGACGCACGGACAGACGGACGGGCGGACGGCCCGGGCTGGGTGCGTGCGCAGTGAACGGCTGCCCCGCGACCTGGCTACGAGGCGCCCGGCTGTTCTAGAAGGTGCCCCACAGCGTCGGCAGGCCGGAGACGCAGCTGCCCGAGGAGGGGTCTTCCCGGCTGGCGCGGAGGGGCCCGTTTGAAGCCTCGCTGTTTCCCGCGCGCTGTGTGTCTCTCATCTCGGATTCACTTTGACGTTGCGACGCGGCGGGGGCTCAGCGGCTCGCGCCGTCCCGACGCGCGGGGGACCTGCCGCCCCGGGGCCGCTCTCCGCCCGCGCACCCTGGGGCCCGCCCGGCTCCCCGGCCCCCGCGACGGAGAACCAGCGGCGCTTCCTCTTGGCGCCGCGGGCACCGAGGGCGCGGCCCCACTGCGGGCGGGCGCCGAGCAGAGGGTCCGGCCTGTGGAACTGCCATCTAAGCGACGAACCGAGCCTCGGGGTACAACCCGCGTTCCTTAGCGAATGTGTGTAGGGAGCCAGTGTAAAGGGAGGAAGTTTCATTTTTAAAGTGGGAAATATGATTGGCTTCTAAGGCACCGTCTTCTGGGAATCGTCTTGGCTTCGAGAGAATTAATGAAATTATGAGGGGACATGAGAAACGGGGCAACTTGGCGATAGAGCATATAAGACAACACGCTCTGAGATATTCATGAGATATCATGAATATTCACACAAGCGTTTTATACAATAACAGGGATGTTCGATTCTTAAATCTGCCTCCCCCGAGTTATCTTCTAACATTAAATTTAGTTGCTTAATGTTGAATGAGATAAAGGAATTGTGGAGTAAGGTGAGAAATTTTGTTAATTTTTGCCACTCACTCGAATTAGGCAAATACGAAATTGACATCTGAAGAAGGTAAGAATTTTGTTATTTTCATTCTCACTCTTAAGGCAAAACAGAAAATAGGCCTGAAAACAACTTTCTGATATTTTCTCTTCAAGAATTTCATCCTGAAGGTCTATTCAGTTCTTCCTTTTGCTTGTCAGGCATTTCAGGTGGACGTCTCCCTTCCCATTTTTCGAGGATGAGGCGCAGCACGCCCGTCCCAACGAGACAGAGCCTCCCACCCACCGCGTGGGGGGACGCGGCCCGCGGGGTCCAGCCTGTGAAGTGTAGGTGGAAGTAATTAAAAGGAGCTGCCACGAAAGCTCTTTGCAAAGACAGAAGGAAGTCGACGAGCAAAGCCTTTGCCCATGGCCGCCTCCGTCTGGCACCTGCGCCCTGGCCGGCAGGGAAGACGGCTCGTCCCGACGGGGGCGGAGCCGTGAGCCTCTGAGCCTCCGCGCCTCCGCCCCTTATGCTTCTGCGAAACCTGGCTTCGGCTTCTGCATGGACCCCACGAGAGAAAAATGAACCCAAATCTTGTTAAAGACATTTTTATTTGGGATTTCTGTTAAGAACAACAAAAGGCATTTTAGAAATGACATTTGGGGGCCTGTATTCTCTAATGCATTTTACTTAAGTACAAGTTATGTACAGTCAGTAGGGAGTATGAGATCTTAAAAACATATTGCATATGTGAAAACCCCACAGCTGACACCGTTCTCAACGGGGAAGCACCGAAAGCTTCCCCCCGAGATCGGGAACAAGACAGGATGCCGGCTCTCAGCGCGTCTGTGCACAAGCTGCTAGAAGTTCTACCCAGAGCCTTTACACAAGAGGAAACAACAATGACATCCAAATTCAAAAGCAAAAACTAAAGTTAGGAAGTTATCTCTGTTCACAGACAGTAACGTTACATGTAGAAAACCCTGAAGACGCGCGCACACGCACCCTGTTAGGGCCCGTGAACAAACCTGACAGCAGCAGGATGGAAATAAACACACAGAAGTCCCCTGCGCTTTCATATGCTAACAATGACCAAGGCAAACAGGGGATGAAGAAAATTCCATTTACGGTGGCATCCGAGGGAAAAAAATAATTACAAACAAATTTAAGGGCAGAGGTTTGTACACTGAAAACCGCAACACATCCCTGAAACAAAGAGTTAAATAAATGCCCGGACATTCGGTGCCACAGACTGAAAGGCCTCACATTGTAAAGTTGCCAGTGCAGCCCTAAATAATCTATAGAGCAACCTCTGTCGAAATCCCAACAATATTTCTGAAGAATCAGGAAAACACATCCAAAAGTTCGCATGGAATCTCCAGGAGAGCCCAGTAGCCTTGAACCAGAAGAACGAGCTGGTGGACACGCACTTGCTGACGTCAAGACCGACCACAAAGCTCCAGGGGTCAGAACAGCGTGGTGCCGGCACACGGGCGGACACATCGACCAAGGAAATGGAAAAGATCCCAGAAAGAAACGTCCATGTTTAGGGTCAGCTGATCGCCCTACCCCCCCAGTCCCAAGGCCCTTCAGTGAGGAAAACACACTTATTTAGTGAACTGTGCTAGGAACCCTGGACGCCCACCAGCAAGAGTGGGTGTTGGAGCCTTACCTCACGTTGTATACAAAAATTAACTCAAATGGAATCAAAGACCTCAGTTTAAGTGCTGAAGCTCTGCAACTGTTAAAGAAGCTCTTTGGGGAAAATGTCCATGAGCTTGAGCTGTGGGATCACTGCTGGGCCGTGACATCGGAAACAAACAACAAAAGAGAATGCTGAAAAATTAGACTTCGTCAAAATCAGAGGACAACAACTTTTGTGCATCAACAGAAACTAAAGAGCATGAAAGACAACCCCCGAAATGGGAGAAAATATTTTTAAATTATCTCTCTACTAAGGGATTAATGTCCCAACTATATAAAGAACACCTATAACTTGAAAAATAGCCTGAAGCAAAAAGGGTCAGGAACTTGAATAGGCATCGTTTCGTAGAACAAAATCAGATGATCAACAAACGCTTGAAAAGATGATTAATGTCACTGGTCATTAGAGAAATGCAAATCAGATCCACAATGAGATGGCACCTCACATCTGTCAGAAAGTTACTATCGAAACAGAGAAGTAACAGACGCTGGTGAGGACTCGGAAAAGTTGGAACCCGTGGGAGTTGTTGGGGGGGCTGTTGAATGGAGCAGCTGCTGAGGGACCCGGTTTGATGGCTCCTTAAGCAGTTTAGCCAGAACCCCTGCGACCCAGCGGCTCCATCTCAGGTGCCCACCCTCAAAAGTCGAAGGCGGGGTTTCAGAAAGACACTTGTGTGCCCACGTCTGTAGCAGCGTTGCTCCAACAGCCAAAAGGTGGCAGTAACCCACCAGAGGAACAGAAAAGCAAACCGCCGTGAATACGTGCACTGCAGTGTTATTCAGCCTTACGCGGAAGGAAGTCCTAACACCTGCGGCAACACGGGGACCCATGGGAATACACAAAAGGAAGGAAGTCAGACCCACAAGGACATGTAACGGTGTCCCTCCTTACACGGCGCATCCAGAAGAGACAAATTCAGAGGCAGAAAGGGGGAGAGCGGTTGCTCACTGTGGGGCGGAGAGGGAACCGGAGCGTTTGACGCCGTTGTGCGTGTCGCACGGCCACGGAGGGGTTACACTAAGTGTGGGTGGTAAAGCCTGTGTTACGTATTTTATCACATTTTTTAAAAATGTGCTGTAAGGATTCCATATAGTGCTTTTCACTGTAGAATTCATAAATATTTTTTAATTTAAATGTCTAATGTTTATTATATTAATCTAGGAAAACAGTTCAAAATTTCATCCATACAGTAATTTGCAGCCTAGAGACCATGGCATCTGTCCTTGCACATTTTTAACATGAAACAATCCAAAGCCATGGAGATTCCAGAGTTAAAACTAACTTGCATGAGCACAAGTAGATGCGGGATTTCATCTAAAATCGATCAGTTTCTTTAACGGCTCTTGTCATCTGCCACCACTTACAGTACATGAAGTATTATATAAGATGAAAACCTTAGGTAAGTCCACGCATGAATTAGGATGTCGAGCCTTGCAACTGTAGTCTAACACGAGATTTATTTTGAAAATAAAGTAACCCGTAATGGACTTCCCCCTAATTTCAGCATATTTACCTGCTTTTTCGTCTTTATGAGTTTTACTTTACAAGAGAAAAACAAAGTAGCTTAATGCTTAAAACACAAGTTTTATCCACACTGTGAGGAATTGTAAAGAACATTCTATTTCCTTCACTTTTTCTAATATATGCAGAAAGAGTATCAGTCATAGCATTGCCAGAATAAATAAACTAAAAATGTAGAGTGTGTCCAATCCTACGCTGTGTACTAAAAATAATTCCCTTAAGATCAAGACACTGTGTCTTGGTGCCTTTGCATACTTAAGCATCTTTTCTTTGATAGAAATCTTACAGTTTATCTCTGAATATCAAAGTAGCCCTTGCTTTGGGAGAAAATGGATGGGAAACACTCACTGTGAGATAAGATGGTGTGTATAAGAAGGAACGAGGGACATTCAATCACGAAAGTCAGGAAAAATAAAGAGAAGAATGTCCCCCAAAATATTACTTCCCCAATAGTTTTAATCCTGTTTATAATCAATATAAATTCTGCCAGTCTTAATCCCCAAGTGTCCAAGCATCAGACACCGAGTCACGGGAACAGGCCCGCCCCCCGCCCATCTGGGCAGCCCTGGCTGTCCACCAAGCATCCGACCAAACGCGGTTCAGCTCCTGGAGGAACACCGTAGAAGTGAAAGCGAACCTTCCGTTTCACCATTTGAGATAAAATCCCGCCTGCTTTGGGGGATTAGAGAAAACAAGGATCCTTTATTTTTGAAGAGTGTTGGACCCCTGGCTTGGGGTACGATCAATACGTCTCAGGGCTGTTTAGAAGGCTCTGATAAGAACACATTTCATCCACTCTAGCTTTGGTTTTCAAAGACGCGGGGGCCGTGGCTGAGGAGGAAGGCTGGCGGAGGAACCCTGTCACGACCGGTGCGCGTCGTCTCCTTCCGTGGGCGCCCGGTCTCAGGAAACACAAGGGCAGCTTTCAGACTCCCGGCGCTCCGCTGTGCCCCCGCATGCACCGAGAAGATAAAAACGTGTTTCCCGCACAGAGCCCTGGGCTAGCCGCGCGTCTGCGCGTAGGTCAGACCCAATTCACCAGCAAAGCGCTTCCTCGGATGGTAACCACGCGTCAGACGCTAAAAACGTGCCCCGTCGGCTTACGCATAAATGCTCCCTTCGGAAGCCGTCGCTTGCATTCGAGGTTGACCGTGGCCTCTGGGCTGAGGGCTGGCACTTCACACACGAGACAGCTCCCCGCGCGGCAGCCGGCGCTTCCACTGTCTGACCTCAGGTACTTCGCTCCTCTGTATGGAAAACTGTTGTCGGCTGGAGATCCTGGGTCGACAGGTCGCTCGTTTACCCTCTCAAAATGCTCAGAGGGCTCTGCTTGGGAGAGCGGGAGCCCAATTACCCAGAGTTAATGAAGCCCTAATCGCCAGGGCGGAGCCGGCCCAGCCCGTGGCCGGTTTGGGGACCGCTGGCACCGTCGTCGTCACCCGCCGACGCGCTGAGCTGTGAGACCAGGTATCCCCGGGGAAACCCGTCACGCCTTAGGACAGTAAGTCTTCTGGAAATTTAAATTAATGAGCAAGTGAAGAAGACTTCAGACGGCTTTCAACTCAGTAAGGCGATGTTCTGCATCTGAGTTCTAAATAACAATAACTGACAGTAAGACTCATATTTAAGCACAGGTTTGCATACAAAGACTTGATATTTGTCCCAATTAAGTAGCAGGATTTGAAAGATAAACTGTGGCTCAGTGACTTCCACTGTGAAGAGGGATGGGTCCCCGGCAGGCAGCACGGCTCCTCCCCAGACACCCAGGATCAGTGACGCCGCAGGAGGCCCGCCAGCCCCCCCTCCCCAGCTGACATGCTCCGCACGAGCGCCGCGGCCAGTGCCGACGGGGCGGTTCTCGGGCGAGTCTGTCGTTGAAGCAGAGTGTGTGGCCAGTTTCAAGTAAACCAAACACAGTACACAAATTAATTCATTCAAATGATGTCTTTAGCACATGGAATAATTAATGAGTCCAATATAAATAACTCGACGATCTCTGAGCTTCTTGGAAACAAAGCCCCACATTGCTAAATACAGCGTGGGTCAGGAATTAAGTCACAGAGAAAACGGTTTACCGCAGGTCACCATTCTGCCCCACGGGTGGCGTGGAAGGACCCCGCTACGGCCGGCCCACTCGTAGGCCAGTCGGGTGACCCACTGGGTGTGAGGGTCGGTCTGTACATATGGCTCTTGACTGTAGGACATTTTGAACAGTGTTTTAAACATGTAAATAAGAATATACATAAGTGAGCTAAAAACTGAAGAATTGGCTTGCAGAGTTATAACAACTAAAGCAGAAACATTTCTGCTTTGGGGGAATTTCAGTATTTTCTTAAGGTGGTGTAACTGAATAAGTGACTAGGTGAAAATTGTTTACAAAAAAAGAAAATCTGGAAATCTTCAGAACTAAATAATAATAAAGGTAACAGTGTATCTAATCTGACGTACATGGGACACAGTGTTCAGAGGCACAGCTATAGCTTTGAAATGCGTGTATTAAAAATAACAATAATTGAGAATCAATGAACTAAGTATTCATCTTGAAAAACTGGAAAAAGAAGTGCAAATTAAGCCCAAGAAAGTAAATGAAGGAAAGATATATTTGACGATTTAGAAAAGCACATATTTCTTGAAAACCACTGATTCCCAAACTCCTGACAAGAAACCCTAAATCCAGATGGTTTTAGCAATGAGCATTTCCAAACATTTAAAAAAGAAAACGCGAATTAAAAAAAAAGAGCAGACATTCCTCTCCTTGTTTAAAGAGAACAGCATAACTTTGATACAAAACCTGACAAGAACATTACAAGAAAAAAAATTATAGAGAAAATCTTTCTCGTCGACATAGATGTAAAATCTTCAACAAAATATTATGACGTCTAATCCCAGGAAGGATAATGCTCCACAGTTAAGTGAGGACTCGCTGTGCCTGCGAAGTTGGTTAACATTTGGGGAAAATGTAATTTGACACATTAAGCACAAAAGAAGCAAATCATATCCACGGGCACAGATAAAGCTCATGATAAAATTCAACACTTTATTCAAAATGAAACTCTTGGCTAAAGTGGAATAGACAGGACGTTTCTTAGTCTGATCACACGTTTCTGAAAACTCAGCAGAGGCGATTCACGGCGGCGAATGAGCGCGCTGTGCCGGGGGCGGCCCTGAAGGCCATGCGGCCGCGTTGGCGGGAGTCCCGTCCAGAGCGGGCGGCGCCTCGGGAAGCGGGGGCGGGGCCTCTTGCGCGCCCACCCCGGAGCAGCGCCTGCAGCGAATCGGAACCGCGCGGCAGAGGCAGGTGGGGAAAGCAGAACTCGGGGGCGATGACAGAAGTCGGGTCACGGATCGCGTGATCCTTGGGGACGGTTTCCGGTAGGAACGGGTAACAACGTCCCTTTTCCTGATCTCGCTGCTATCGCCGATTTTCGAGAATCTACTGAGCTGCGTAGTGGTTTTGTTTACTTCATGTATGTTAAACTACAAACAATTCACATTATTGAGCTAATGAGAAAATCACCTTTCAAGGGCTACGCCACTTAAAGCTGGAAACAGTTTCAGGAGGCGGGGCCTGTTTTTAGCCTCCTGTTAAAAATAAGTAAGTTCTTAAAGGCTGGCTAACCTGTCCACGTGCTACAACCTGAAGAATCCAGGAACCCAGAGCTTTCTGATGTCAACCTCAAGTTCTCTCCCACTAAATTTAATGTTTTCAGAGTTCCTTAATGTAATGGTTTTTCAGTCTCTCTTGACGGTTTTGTCTGTTCAAGATTTAGGGCAACAAACACGTGTTAATGTCTAATTCAAAAACAATTGTGAATTTGCAACAGCCATGACCTCAAATGATTACACGCCCCCAAATGTCTCGCGTTAGGAGATGAAACTGAGCCCACATGGTATTTTACTTATATTCACGCAAGATTCACTCAACCCGTCAAATGTCTAAAATTCAAAGCCGGGCTTATGGTCCAAATACATATTCGATCATGTGCACAGAGGCGTCCCGACGGCGCCAGGGCCCCCGGGCGTATCGGCAGCCACGAGCCAATCCCGGTCACCTCTAAATCTGAACGTGGGCTCTTCTCACCTGTGGTTGGTGACGAGACTTCAGAGGCAGCAAAGTACAGGGGATGGACGGGCGTCCATAAAACATGGGACACCCGCGCCAGTAAGGCCAAAGTCATGGGCACACAGCGGATCACGACAGCGCTTTGTGCCCCGTCTAGTTTTCCATCTCCCGACTGACGCGAGAGGAGAAAGCATTCGGCGCCCCATGCCACACATGGGAACGTCCCACTCCGCACAGACGGAGGCTGCCTGGCTGAGATGTTCCAAGCACATCTTAAAATAAACTCTGGAGGCGGAACTGCGCCCAGAAAAGCTGTGCAGGAAGCAGGAGTAGGCGAGTGATGTTAATTTCCAACATGTCCCTGCAATGTTGTTTTTTTTTTTAATTCCAAAGGGGTAATACTGCTCCCATTCCAAGTCCTCGTTCAATGTCTTTTGAAACCCACACTTACATTTCAAATGTCTCGTCTGGCCTCATTATGTCAAGAATGTTGAATTTGCTTTAAAAAGCCGATTACAATCCCCGGCGTGTTTTGTCTCCACTTACGAACTCGTGACTGGAACTTGCTGTCGGAGTTCACAGAGGCAGAGTCCAGCTGTGAGCCGTGGGTGACACCTGCCACTTGCTCCCGCAGGTGGAGTCCGTGGAGGGCGTGGGAGACTCGGAAATGTGCGTCAGCCCTCCTGGCATCAGCCTGTGCGCCGGGACAAGGCTAGTGGGACCATGGTCTTCCTTCCTCTTCACTGAATTTTAAAATCATATGCTGCCCTTAGCTACATAATTGATTTCCTCCTGGGGAAAATGGAAGGGCTAGGCACTAAATTTGAGTGAACTGCTCTGTTAGGGGCAAGGTCTTAAGGGCTCCACACGGGTTGGCACGTTTCCTTCCTCAGGGGAAACAAAGGACAGGGAAGGACAGGCGAAAAATAAGTACGTCTTCGTCTTCTTCAGCCCCCACTGAGTCCACGCGCCACGCAGGCAGGAGCCGCGTGGTCTCATTGACAAGTTCATTCCCGGATCCCAGCGCAGCGCCGGTCACATCGTAGGCGCTTAGTAAATTTCCACTGACCCGGAAATGACGTTGCCGTACGAGGTCGTCTTTGAAAGTGAGGAACAAGGGAAAAGAAGGCTGCACTTGGGTCAAGGGGACCCAAGCCCCGAGACCACCACTCTCTCACAGGCCTGATTAGCCGCGGGAAGTGACCCAGCACAGTCAGTCAGTCGGCACGGTCAGCAAGGGAAGGGGCGGGAAGGGGCTCGCAGGGTGAGGCTTAGGAGTGCAGGCAGGGGCGTCCACAAGCCACCTCCCCAGGCCGTCGCTCAGGACGCGCCAGTTCCCAGCCGCAGGCTGAGACAGTGAGTGTGAGACGCAGGCTGGGGTGACGGGCACCGGCCTCGCCGCCGGGCGTTCCCAGGGGCTGGCCACGGGGATGGTCATCCCCGGCTCTGCGAAGGCAGGCGGGTGTTCAGCACAACTAATTCCATTTGCAGAAATGGTGACACGGTGACATGTTCTGATCCGTTCCGGGCACGGAGGGGGCCCTCTCAGGGTCCCAGCCAAGGCCAGTGTTGCAGGCGGCCCTTCCTAGGGACAACGGTCTCAGGTCTGCTCTGTGACTATTTTCCACACAGGGCGCGTTTCAACTTGCCAACCAAAAACCGTGCTTCTCGGTTTCTGCTTGAGTCTCGTCTTCCCTGTTAACATAGCCCTGGGGGAAATCCCGTAGGTTCCCGTGTCACCGACAGTGCACAGGCACAGAGAACACACACTGCTAATGACATGCACCCTCTCTGGTGGAAACCGTGGTGAGAGCCTCATTAGTTGGCTCAAAACAAACCCTGAAACTCCATTTCCTCATTGACACTGAAATGCTATGAGTTCTTTTGGTGGTGGTCCTGGGAGGGGCCATTTTTCCAATTTTGAATTCTTTTAAAAGGCAGAGACATTGTCTTATTAATATTTTGGCCTTTGAAGCACCTAGGATTTTGGTAAATTATGAGAGCCACAAATATTTGTTGAATAAATGAATGCATTTATGAACACATATGTAAATATGCTCTTTAAAAGATGCATTTTCTGTTAGCTGAAATTTTAAGATTCAAAAAGTCTTTCAAAATGCTGCCTTGCTCCCTCCTAGGTTAACCTGCTCTGGCGAACGACACCAGGACTTTCCTTCGTGGGTTAAGAGGCAGGAGCCTTCGCTCCCAACGGAAAAGGCGTGCGTCTGAGGAGGAGCTTGCGGGGAAACTGCTGTCTTTCGATGCGGAAGCCGGACGCTCACAGGAAGTTGCCCCGGTGGCATCGCAGCAGCAGCCCCCCGCTTTGCAGGAACAGGCCTCCGACGTCCCTGTGTCGCTCTTCCCACAGGACGGCCAGCATGCTGCCCCCGCACCTGCTTTGTCCAACAGGACGTCACAGCCACGATGCCAGCAGGAGCCTGAGGGTTATCTGAGAGAAGGGGCTTCTGCCACCGCTCCCAGGGGGAGGGTGGGCTGGGACGGCCCTCTGTGTCCCTGCCCAGGCCTCCCTCGTCGGGACCGCGGATCCCCTGGCAGCCGATGCCCACGTCCCAGGCGCCCAGCCGAGATGAGCGGATCCGCTCGGCCAAGCCCAGCCCAGAGCAGCTGAATCTTACTGACGAGTGAGAAACAAAGGTTTATTTTTAATGCCACTGACTCTTCATAAAAGTCACAGAAAAGTCACAGAGGCAAATTATGGGATACATTTTACCGAGTCGCACGAGGGGAGCTTGGGATAATCCTGGGTGCTTTCCGCCGGCTAGAGGCAGATGCCAGGCCGCTCCTGGAAATGGCATTTAGCTCTTTAAATAAAAAATTTTGGACCTGTTAAAATGAAAACGCAAGCGATATTTTGCGAGGGCCATTTTAAAGTAGGGCTGGAGTCATTCTAAGTTGCACATTAAAAGTTACCGTATTTTACCGTGTATAATGTGCACTTTTTTGGCCCAAATTTTTGAGGGAAGAATAAGGATGGGCATTATACACGGATGGTACTAATTCTGTATCTATGTAAATGTTTTTAATTCTTTTATTTATGCTTATGTGTTAAAAGTGTTACTCTACAAAGCAATAACGATACCCGTATGCAAAATAATACCCTATAATACGATAACTGGTTAAATATAAATAAATAAATAACTGATTAAAAAATCGAAACGGAAGTTTCCTTTTTTCCCGAAGTCTGGGTCAGAAACGCGGGTGGGCACTGCACACGGCAGAATGCGGTGATTTGATGTCGCTTCATATTCCGAGTCTGCTCTACCGGAACCTGGACGCCCTGGCTGTCCTTCGCTCCTGGATTTCGATCCTCGTTGAAATCTAAGCCCGGTTCACGCACAGCACCCCGGCCCCCCCGCGGGCGGGGTCAGAGGGGCGGCAACAGTTCCGGCGGCGCAGGGCGCGCGCGTGGCCTGCGCCTCTCCGGCGGGAGAGTGGGCTGCAGGGGCACAAACGCAGTGGGACGCGGGGATCCCCACTTTCACCGGCTGTCTCTCCAATCGAGGGGACCGGGAGGCAGGCGCTGTCCTGTTAGGACCATGTGCTCAGGTCCCCGGGGGGCCGACCCCCGACAGCAGCCCACCAGGTGACCGCAGCCGGGTTTACCAGCTGCGCACCGACTGGTTTCTTATGGATCCTGCTGTCGTTCAGGGCAAAGCCCTGTCCGAGGGTACCAGTCACGGGGCAGCACTAGCTACTGTGACGGATCGGTCCCGCGTTTCAGTGGCTCAAACACTCCGTGCTTATCCGCTGCTTGCGTAACAGTCCGACACGGGAGCGTCAGTCCTTGTCATTCCTCAAGGGCCCGGGCTTTGTTCCTCCGGTGCATCCACCCCCTCCCAGGGCCCCGGTGTCCTTGGCCGGGTCCCAGGAAAGAAACCGTGAGGAAGGCGTGCTGGCTTCTCTCAGGGACGAGCCTGCAAGTCCCACGCCCCCTGATTCCATCGGCCGGGGCGGGGGGGTGGGGGGAGTGCCCAGGCTGCGGTCCCGCCTGCTACCAACACCCCGGCACAGTGGTTCGTCTCTGCTGGCCACAGCGCGCCATGTGACCCCAGGAAATGTCCAAGACAGTTTGACAAGCACAGTTTCTGCTCCCTGCACAGCACAAACCTGCAGTGAACCTCGCTGAGCGTGGGTCGGGAGACGTCGCCGGGGGTCCTGGTGCCTCCTCAGAGCGGACCCATAAGCTCAAGGGAAATCCTCTGCGGCTTTTCGTCTGTGTTCCTCACAGCTCCCATTTCGGTAAAAAGACAGTCCTGACGGCGCCGTGGGGGCAGACGCGACCCGAGCGTGCGCAACCCTGTGACTCAGTGTCGAATTCCTTGCCACTGACCCAAGTCATTTATTTTCTGAGCCTTAAACGACTCCCAGGGTAACCTGGCGTTCCTGGAGCTCGCTGATTTGTCGGCTGCCGAGTCCAGGCCGCAGCGATGATTGAGTGGGGTTCTCAGAAAGAATCATTCTTTTCCCTTGGGGTCTGAATTGTGTCTCAGCTCCTACAACACCTCCAAAGGAACTTACACCGAAAGCTTCCTGCCTGCATATGTTTTGGGCTGGTATGGTTTTAAACACCAACTGAAAACTCCACGCGGAATGAAAGCGACCCCATGAGCGGCGGTGATGTGGATGGTGCAGAACACATTGCAATAAAAGGCGGAAAGGCATTGTTTCCAGCTTGAAAAGTTTTTAAAAGTAATGCCCTGCAAGGCAGAATGGTATTTTCTAGACCCGTTCCTGAGAAAATCGTGGCAGCATCCTATCTCACAATAATCGGGGCTTTCTAGTCAT
Source organism: Mormoops blainvillei (assembly GCA_004026545.1). NCBI lineage: Eukaryota > Metazoa > Chordata > Mammalia > Chiroptera > Mormoopidae > Mormoops > Mormoops blainvillei. The sequence goes on along the minus strand of PVJD01012999.1, from coordinate 10,519 downwards.
CATTGATACCTCAAGTACTTTATGAGCAAATTACAGTCTTTGCAAAGCAAACAGGTTTCCTCAAACTCGGCTCCCCTGCGTTCGTGAGGACGTGCCCAGGGGAGCTTTGAGATTCTCCGCCTGCTTTCAGATGCTGAGCCGACTTCATGGCCCTGAAACAGCCCATTACTCACAGGGACTGGGGGGCAAGACGGGCGTTCTGGCCCAGTCCTCCACTCTGGCTCGGGGAGAACACGGTGCTCGCGCGTGTGAGCCTGACTGTCGAGACATTCCTTACAGCGAAATCGCTTTATAAGGGACTTGATCAGAATGAGGCTCCACTCCACCTCAATTGATGTTGGTTTTTCCTCACTTTCCCATACAAGGTATTATTTATAGTCATGTGATAACCTTAAAAATACTTCCATTTACATGTGATTTGAAACCTGTATTTCCTAGACACTGAAGAGAGCTTTTTGGAACGTGGAGGCGTTGAGTTTTGTGTCAGGCTAAATGCGGCCTCCGTCCGGCTGGCGTGGCAGGTGCGAGGCCTCTGGGTCAGCCAGGGGCCGGAGACCCTCTGCTTGACGGCCGCGTGGCCGCCGCTGAACGTTCTGGATTCACTGGCTGCAAACATGCGCAATGGCCCATTTTCGGACGGGAACGCTGTACAGGAGGCGTGCCGGCTGCTCACCCGCACGGGCTGCTTGGGCCAACGAGGCCTGAGAGGCGGGACGGAGGGAGGGAGGGAGGGAGGGAGGGAGGAGCATCGCTGGGCAGGACCCAGGACACCTCTGGCGCCCACCCCCGGGAACCGGGTCCTGCGACGGCCGCGGCCTGGAGCCCCAAGGGGCACTCCCGGGGCCTCGTGCCCAGTGCATGATGATGAAGCAAGAAAGTAGGGAAAAGGTGTTTTTCAATCACTTTCAACATTGAACGCGAAAACTACAAACAATTTCTGATTAAGCGAGTTAATCTCTTATTAAATATGAATTTATCGAGATTTATTTTAGGGAAAATATCAAAGACTGTTGGATTGTACCCTCTCGAGCGACTTTTTACTACCCTGGGGGTGGATGAGTAAGAGACGCAAGCCTCTTAAGCGACGAGAGGAGAAACAACGGAATCGACACAACGAAACGAGCCCCCGGCGGGTCATAACGAACGAGGGCAAGGCACCGGGGCCACGTCCGTGGGGCGCCGCCGGCCAGCGATCGAGGGAGCGGGTGTCACGTAACCGCGCCGAAACCGCCTGGGATCTCAGAGGCGCTTTCGGCTCCTTGAAGGCCGCTCGGCTGCAGACGCGGCGCAGTCACGGGAGCCGGAGCGGTGTTTTTTCCGGCATCAGCTCCGATTCGGAACAGGGGGATGCCCTGAGCGCCACTGAGCGTCGCGCCCGCGGTAAGGCAGCGCGGGCAGAGGCGCAGGGACACACGGGGCTCTGGACCCGGGAAGGGGCGGCCGGGGCGGGACCGCACTGGGGCAGCAGGCGCCCCGCTGGCAAGCAGGAGCCATGGGAAGGCCTGCCGCTCGGGCGCCGGAGCCCATCGAGCCTGGGGAAACGGTTCCCGGGCATCGGCGGCGGAGAGCGGCTGGCAGGCAGACCCGTTTGCGAGGAGTGCCCCAGAAGGAAAGAAATAAGCCAAATGAAAACTTTTGGAGGAAAACGTGGGAAGCAAGAACCCACCCCTGCGGGGCGCCCTGTTGCCGGAGCCGCGCGGAGGAGCTGAGACCGACGCAAGGGGCCTGAGCGCCGCCGACAGCGCCGTGCGTCCTGCGGGGATCCCCAGCCCATCCCGAGGGAGCTGGGCGGCGGCAGGGCCCTACCTGGGGCTCCCACGTCACCCTTGTTCGGAGGCCACCAGCGCCTCTGGGACAGGGGCTCCGGACGCCACCCGACACCCCCGGGATCTGTGAGGCGGGACACAGGCAGGAACTAAGGGACATTTACGGTCACTGAAGAACCAGATGTTTTCCTCAGGAGCCACATGGTTCTTATCGCAAATGTGTTTCTAACGTTGAAACTGCTTCCATCGAATCGGCGGCCCCCGCCATCCCGTGGATTTTGTTTTACGCTCTTAGGAACACTGTTTGGAGGCAGGACCCGTAGGCCAGAGGGTCTGTAGCTGAGAAAAAGGGGAGGAACCGCGAGCGCGCCACACGGGCGCACACGGGCGCCGTGGGTGGCCCGTGCTGGGGACGGGCCCGCGGGTCGGCACGGACGGCAGTCTCAGCAGGGTGACAGTGCGGCGGCCTCATTCTAACGGCGACCACGGCAGCTCCGCGCGTCCCCTCAGTGTGGCTCTAGCGGGAAAGCGCAGACTGTCTCTCCGTGGGCCTCGGGGGCCCTTCCGGCCGCCAGCCCCGCCGTCACTCCCGCGGCCTCTGCGCCCACGCCATGCCACCGTCCCCTGGCGACAGCGCTCAGCTGGTGGCCGCACTTGGTCGTGGTCCCAGGTTAGGGTGAGGGCTGGGCCGCAGCAATCCCCATGTCACGTGACCTCAGGTCCTCCAATCACAGGAGGCAGCTGGCAAGGTTCTGGGCGCTGCCCCCGGACTTGCAGCTGTGGGGCCCCAGGTGCGCAGCTCCGGCCACCTGCTGGCCCGAGGCAGGAGGCTGGCGGCTCAGGGAGCAGGGGGCCCAGCCCTGGAGGCCCCATTGCTTCCCTGGAGGCTCAGCTAACGCCGGACCATCTGTACTCCCACGCCCAGTGGCGGTGCTTCTGGTTAACCACCTACTGAGCGGTCTGAACGGGTCATTCCCGATCGAACGGCCCCTAACAGAGGGGCCGGCGCTCACGGGCTCACGGCTGAGCGGCCAGGCCTCCGGGGCCCGTGTGCTGTGTCCGCGGGCTTGGCCCGGGGCCCTTCCCGACGCGGACATCGGACCCGGGCCGCGTCTGAACAGCGAGCAGCGCGCGGGGGAGGGGAGGCCTGCCTGCGCCCGTCCCCGCCCCCGTCGGCTTCGGGGTTCCAAGAGGCTGCGGGGGCAGCTCCTCAGGACCCGCCGGGGCTGACTTGCAAGGGAAGCGGGAACTTCGAGGCTCAGCAGCCGTTGCTGAGCGCGTGCCCGGTCGTTTCCCAGAGAACGTGTCGCCTACTTGTGTAAGGAGCATCTACGTTGATTTCCCTTTGTTCTCAACTTACGTTCTTGAAATCGAGTTACACTTGCTCGGAAATGAGCCCCTAGGTCGTGACAATGGGACAGAAGTCCAAAGGGGCCAGCCTTTGAAAAGACGACCCGCGGGGAGGCCCCGGAGCTGCCCCCGCCCGCCCACGTGGACGCGGGTCCCCGCGCCCCGAAATGCGTCCCCTCCTCCGCGGGACCCGCAGGCCCGAGGCTTTCCTCACACGGTCCTGCGTCTCAGACCGGGAGTTTCTTTAAGAACTCCTTTCCCCACGAACATTTTTCTCACACATTCCTGCATTGATTGTTCCTCTCTGGAAGCGCCCTGATTTATTCAAGCCTGTTCCACAGCTGGGAGAGTCCGACTATACTTAGCCCAGAACGGAGCCCGAGTTTCACCCCACTCACACTGGAATAGATTCCTCTACAATAGCCTTCCGATTAAGAAGAAATTGCTTTTTATGGGATCATATCACACTATTTCCTCATATTGATCTGTGGTCAATTAAACTCCTGAAGGCTCCCCACACACAGTGCTTGAAGCCACACAGCCGCTCCCGTGACGGCACAGCTGGAACATTTAGGCTCTGAAGCCGGTCAGCACATCTGTCATTTTTATAGTTTCTGGCCTCAGAAATATAACGGGACTGCATCGAGTCCCCTGTGAAATTTTTTATCGAATCTCCAGCCCCTTTAAGCGACCGCTACACCTTTTCTAAGTGCTCGCAAGCCGACCCCGCACATTAGGTGGGACTTTATCCGGCCGAGGGGCGAGCTTACTGGAGCACCCAGGTCACTGTGGCCGTGTGTTAGGAGACCGTTCGCGCCACCAGAGGGGGGCCTCCAGCCACCCCGCTCCCTGACGTGTCTCGGAGCCCTCGCTCGCGTCTGCAGAACAGATGAATCCAGGTGACAGGCGCTTTCCATACGCTGAATTATTCAGTCCGTTTAATAGCCCGAGGAGGTAAGGACTATTTTAATTCCATTTGAAGAGGAGGCAGTGATGCACTGACTTTCCAACTGCAGGGTGGGTATTGACTGCTTACTGGAAATCGGCTCGACCCCTTACAGGAAACGCGAGAAGCACGGGAGCCCAGGGAGAAGCGAGAGAAATTTCCTAAAACTGGGAGAGTTTCCTTCCGTGCAAAGTAGAGCCACTCATTCCCGCGGACCAGTTCCGCGCACCTTCTGCTCCCGGGAACCGCGGCGGGCGCGGGGGGAGCAGGCAGCCGGGCCTCACGCCGCCCCGCCCCGGGTCACCGCTGCGAAGTGCGCTCAGGCGGGCGTCTGAGCGGGCACGCCCCTAAACCACAAGGGGGTGACGAGGAAAGAGAAGTGAGCTCCGGCAGCACGGAGGTCGAGAGACGGAACCGGACCGCAGGGTGGAATGGGGGGGACCGGGTGCCCTCGCCCCGCGGCCCGCGGGCAGAGACGCAGGTCAGAATTTACAAAAGGGGCGTCAGAGAGGGGCTTTGTTGTGTCATAAAGGGGAGTGTGGCTGAGTGCGTTTGTGCTTGTGAAGGTCACGCCTCACTCAGGGGGACGGAATTAATTAGACAAGCAAGGTTTCCGATTGGTCCAGCCTGACTAGTGATGATTTATGTCCCGCTTGCATCCTGGTCATGAAAAGGGTTTTGTCGCAGGACTTCCCAGATTACAAGGATATTTATTTATTTATTTATTTGCTTGCATCCCGGCTACTGAATTTCTTTCGTCGCTGATACCAACAACATCCTCAAACAAATGATCAGTTAAAAGAGTCTGGAGCCCGGACACTCTAAGTATAAAGCTCTCCACTTATAAAAATCGATGAAGCTGGTATCAAGTGCTTAACCCGCAGGTATTCTCACGCTCGGGCACCTGTCGTCATGAACTCGGTAACAGCCGGCCTGCGTTGGACTCCTTCTAGTAAGAGGCGCCGGGTGACACGAGACAGATCAGGCTTGATTTCAGCTGGCGCAGGCCCTGGGGAGGTGACCTGTGAAACGGTAAAAACCGGCAACGAAACCCACGCAGGGCGACGCTGCTCTTCGGGAGGCACTGAGCTCGCCGCCCCCGGTGACCCGCAGTTCCGATCAGCAAGGTCACGGAACGGCGGCCCTCGTCCTCGTAATGGCGGCCAGAAGCCTGACTTGTGCCCCTGTCATTCCCACACGTTCCAGTGGCAGAAGCAGCCGTTGTACCCCAACCTTTGCTTTCTGATGAGACGGCCGCTGTTAAACTTACCGAAAAATCCCTCGTGTTTTGTGAGTCACTTCTCCTCGCTGTTTGGAACGGTGTTTTGTTTTAAGACTTTATTTTTTTAGACAGAAGTCTTAGGGTCACAGCAAATTTGGAGGGCGGCACAGAGAGTTCCCATACAGCTCTGTACTTGCATGGTCCCCCGTTACCCACCCCCCAGACATTCCACTTGTTACAACTGATCAACTGACACATCACAGCTGCCCAAAGCCCATGGTCTACCTCAGCGTCCACTCTGGTGGTGTTGGCAAGCGGACAGTGACAGGTCTCTGTCACTGTGATATCACAAAGCGTGTTCCCACTGACCTGAAAACCCTCGCTGTCCTCCCCCAGCCTGGCCGCCACTGATCCTGTGGCTGTCTCCATATTTCACCTTTTCCAGAATGTCACGGAGCTGGAATCCTCCCGTGTGCGGCCTTTTCAAATTGGCTTCTTCCCTGTAGTTACTGGCTCCTTTGCATCGACAGGCGAGCCGCGTCTCTTTATGGCTTGGCAGCTCATTCGTTTTAGCGCTCAGTAAACCGCCCGTCTGGGTGAGCCGTGGCTTATTTATCCCCTTCCCTGGGGGGCGGCGGGGGGCGGGGGGCGGTTTGTGTGCTTCCAAGCTTGGTCGCTAAAAATAAAGCTGCAGGTGTTCTGTGGACTTCCTTCGCTTTTGACTTTGACAGTCTGACTGTGAGGCGCTCGGTGCAGACCTCTGACTTTATTCTATCCGGCATTTCTTGAGCTTCCTCTACGAATAGGTTCATGTTACCGTCAGATCGAAGGCGTTTTTGTCCATTATTTCCTCAATTCTTTCCTGCCTTTTTCTCTTTCTCTTCCACTTTGGGAACTCTAATCATGAATGTGTTGGACCCCATGGTGGTGGCCGGCAGGTCTGCGATTGTCTGTTTTTCTTCATTTTTGTTTCTTATTCCCAGATGCGGAGGTCTCAACGCAACTCTCTTCAAGGTCGCCAGTTCAGAACTTGCCAGCTCAGATCTGCCGCCGAGGCTCTGCTGCGAGATTTCGGTTCCGGTTCTGCGATCATCGATTACAGATTCCCTGCCGCGTGTACGGTTTTCCTTGTTCTTTGCTGAGACTTTATCCATCTTAAAAATTCTCTAGACGTGGCTTCCTTCAGTTCTTCCTTCAGCTCTGGACGTATTTATACCAGCTGATTAAGGATCTTGACGAGTAAGTCCAAGGCGTCGGCTTCCGCAGGGATATTTTCTGTTGCCGCTCTTTCCTCTTTATGGGCACACTTTCCTGTTCACTGTATGTTTTGTGATTTTTGTTAAACAGTGGACGCGTTCAGTGATTTTAAGGGACAACGATGGAAATGATCTGGACCCCCTACCCCCTTATTGTGACTTTTCCAGCGGCCTTTGGTTTTGTTCTTTTGTTTTGCTTAATGAGTTTCCCGCCCCACATATGTGAGGTCTGTGTTCCTTGTCAGAGGCCACTGAATTCTCAGCCCAGCTGGCTTCCCGGTTGGCTTGTCGCCGGACGGAGGTCGTCGTAGCTGCATTCAGTGAGCAAGTCTCTCGCCCTTGTCCAAGGGACATGGTGCTGGGACAAATCTTCGCAGCCTGGCAGTGTTCACCTCGGCCTTCATGCACGTCGTCCCCACACAGAGGTCCGAGGTCAGACGGAGGTCAGAGGTCAGGACCTCCCCAGGCCATTCCCGGGCTTGTGCACAGCCCCGCACAGGTGAGAGGCCTTCCGGGCGTCCGGACTATGTCACCGCTTTTCTCAGAACCTGTATCAGTGCCTCCGGAAGAGTTAAACAACCGCACCTGATTGTTTTCAACAAGCACCTCGAGGAAAAGGCTTTTTCGACTCAGTGAGCCCCGAGTCAGTCACATGACGGTAGACGCTAAAAACGGAGGTTTTGCAGGAAGCTACCGGCCAGGCGGAGCAGTGACGGTTGTCTGGGAGTGTGACCGGGGGCAGAGTCCGTAGCCAGCCTGCCCCTCCGGGCCTGCCGGGCCGCCTCTCCCCGCTGACCGGGATGCGCCAGGCCGCTGACTCCCCAGCCAGCACAGGAAGACACCGTGTTTGCTGCCCCGGCCCCGAGTCGGGCATTTTTCTTGAATAACTCTTTCTCCTCTTGTTGCAAGGCTTTGATTGATTTTCTGTGTTCAGAAACAGTTGGTTTTCACTCGTTTTGCCAGTGTTCTTGTTGCCCTGAGAGAGGAGCAGCTTCGGGGGGCTTCCTGTGCTTTCTAGAAGGGCTTCTTCTGGTTTGCTTTTCCATGTCTGTATCAGATTAATTTTTTAAATTGCTCTCAGCATATGGCTTTCTTAAACATGCTATTTAACTAATATTTTTCTTATTGCTTGGTGTGGGTGTTAATATATTCAATCAAATAAAGAATGGCCGTGTCTTTGAATGGCATGAGCTGTTTATTTCGCTGGGGTGGAGCTTACAATAAATAGACTTTGACGGTGATAACACCTGGAATTCAACAAGGAACCTGCCGTGTAACAGCGGCAGGGCACGGAGTTCTGAAAAATGCGAAATAAAGGTTAGAACGTTCTGGCCTGAAAGAGCCGCACTCATTTTAACAGAAGCATTTAGACGCATAGGAAAACCACACAAAGGTGAAATAATTGCAAGAATTCATCATGTTTCTTGAGGAAAACACATCAAATGTCATTTTAATGAAATGGAATGAACAGCGCCCCAAAGAGAGAAAAAACGGGGCGGGCGCTTGTCACCGTGGGCTGGTCGGGGCTGCTCGGGGCTGACAGCGGCCCCGCCGCGGAAGGATCCGGGCCTGGGAAACTCCTGTACGGAATCGGCTCCCCTGGGTGCGCCTGGCGCCTGCAGACGCCCCCACTCCCACGGAGAGGTGGATGCACGACACGAGGTGCAGTGGGTTGAGCAGGGTCCCCAAGAGTCAGGCCCATCGGGAGCCTCAGAAGGGGACCTTGTTTGGAAATAGAGCCTTTGCAGGCGCAATCAGCTAAGACGAGGTCTTACTAGGTGGGGCGGGTCCGAAACCCGCCTCCGCCGTCCTCCCAGGAGAGGAGACACGCACCGAGAAGAGGCCACATGGAGCAGAGGTGGAGACTGGGGTTGTGGCTACGAGCGAGGAAACACCACGGGGACCCACGCGGGCAAGGGACGGGCAGGGAGAGGCTCTGCTCCGGAACCTTCCGCGGGAGCCCGGCCCGCCTCTAGAGCCACACGAGAAGGTAAGTTTCTGTGTTTAAAACCACGTGGCTTATGGCGTTTTGCTACAGCAGCCTTAGGGAACGGTGACACCAGAAACCCCATAATTTATGGCCTATGTGAGAAATTTTCAAGGGCAAATTCAACTAGACACGATTTAGCATTATTTTCACCTCAGGCACTGACCGACCACTATCCCCTCACACCAGTCATGACTCTACAACAATACGCAGAAGTCGTAACTTGAAATGCGCAGTTCCTTTTAAGCCCATTTAAAATACAGCACACACGCACTAAAATCTGATCTACGCTGTGGGCGACATCATTCGAACGCTCTGCCCTCCGATTTCTTGGGGAAGTGGGATGTCACATCGGGAACAGTGATGGACATTCTTGTATATGTGCACGGAGGTGGCCTTCTTACGGGGTTTAGGTTGTCACTGAGTGTGAAAACCTTTGCATCCAGGAACCTCGTTCTAGCGTCTTTTGCTTCACTCACCGTAAGGTCGGGCCTGCTTTCCAAGTACCCAGACAGCGCCGACATTACACCAGACATTCCAGAAACTGCTAAAGAACTCCGTCTGCTTGGCGCCAGAATAGGTTAGTTTTAAAGCTGAAGAAGAATTTAACAAGGATGGTATGGAGGGCAGCGTCTACGTCTTCCCTTTGGGAACAAAAGCTCAGAGACAGGACGGCCACAGTGAGACCGAACGAAGTCCAGGTCCCCAGAGGGCCCGGTGATAACAGTTGCCGTTACCAGCAGAGCGGCCGACAGCCAAAGCCACCGGCACAGCAGAGGAGAGATCGGACAAACCCTGACTCTGCCCCGTGCTGACTCGGTGACGCCAACAGGGAAGAGTCTCCCTGGACTTGGCTTCTCCACCGTGGGACGGATCCGATTACCACAGCCCACGTCGGAGTCACGAAGGCTCACGTGGGTGAGGACACACAGGCCCTAGTGAGGGCACCGAGGGGCCTGTGGCTCGGCGATCACGACCCAACGGAGTCAGTGCCGTTGTAAAATGCAGCTCAGTGCACTTTGCGGCCTCCGTTCGTGTCTCTTTGCTATGTGCTCCGTGGGGCCCTGGGCTTCCCAGCCCGGCACTGCCCGCGTTGCAGAATGGACGGTTTGTGGGGGTTGATGGCCGTCCTGTGCCCTGCATAGTGCCAAGTGCCATTGCAGGTTTCTGCATGCCTGTAGCAGCCTCCCCCCTCAGCGTGACACCCCGAATGTCTCCAGACACTGCCCAGCGCCCCTGGGAGGGCAGCCCTTCTGAGTAAGACCCCCTGCCCGTCTTAGGCTCTCTGAGGGCCGGGACGGGGTCTGAGCCACCTTGTTAGCCCTCGGCTGCCTGGGCTCAGGCCCTCGTCTAAATGCTGTTTGGAACTTGTTTGCTCTCTCACGCAACAACTGGACTGCAGCCTGTGGTGCATTAAAATAGCAGAGCGCACGATGCAGGGGTTAGCCTGCCACCACTGGCCCCTCACGTCCAGCCCGGTGCCTGGCTCGGAGCCCAGCAGGGACGGTGGTCAGTGAGGGAACGTTGGAGACGACCTTGTCCCTTCACGAGAGGGCGAGATGACTCTTTGGGCATCGACCCCCGGCCGGGCAGCAGACACTGTGCTGTCCCCCGTACACGCCGAGAAAGAACTAGCCCTTGATTACTGTGCGGCGGCAGAAACCCGTCTTATAGATTAAAAAGAAACTTAGATCAAGTGCAAAGTCACACAATAGTAAGAGACCAAAGCAGGGTTCAGTGCACATCTTCTTAAGCGCCCCACACTTTCCATCCTCCCGACATCACAGGGTTAGAGCTCACAGCCCCGAAACGAGCAGAATTCTCTACTACAGCGCGAACGTTCAGACTGGTTCCCTAAGTTTCCGCAGGCATGTAGAAAGTTTTAGATCCAAACGAACGTGGCAGAAACGAACATGCGCCTCTGAGGACGGTTGTGGCAGACACCTTCTGGGTGGGTCTGAGGGAAGCAGGCGTTTGCCACCAGCTGGGACC
>PVJD01012998.1:0-36594 GCA_004026545.1 Mormoops blainvillei | reverse complement strand
CTGTAAAAATAACACTTAAATTAGATTTGGAGCACTAGAGTGATTAGTTGATTATGATCACTCTCACTTTAGATAGATAACTTGTAGAATTTAATAGACCAGACTAGAATACAGATATAGACATTTAAAATCTAAAAGGTTGTTTTTTTCCCAATATACACCGGCAAGTTTTTAAAAGCCAGGAGAAGGCTGTTGTCTAGTTTGCAAAAGGCTTCATAAGAAACACATATTGTTCTAGTAAATTCATGAGAGTCTTTTAAACTGGTGCATATTTCCTGAATACCATTTGGTTTGTTTGTAATAGGCAAAGTAACTGTTAAGGGACAGCAATATTGATGATAGCATAACCAGCTCTTTCTGGGAAGTCAAAATGTAATGTGGATTTCTTTACGATCATAGAATTTGAATAGGGACATAGAATCTTCTTGTCAATCTTTCTTGCATACTTGAAGGCAGTTAACTTCATTTTTACTTTGGTTGGATACTTTCCTGAAAATTCTCATTTTCTGTACCAACTCCATTTTGACTGACATGCATCCTTTTTTAAATACTCGCAACTTCATTTTGGTTATAACGGGTTATATAGGCCTAACAGGGTTTCTGTTTCTTTTATGTGACATCTTTTATCTCAGCTTGATCTCCTCTAAGTAGACTTGATATTGAGGTTCTCCAGTGTAATCTGTTTTCTTCATTTCCAAACGCTCCTGTCTTATCTTATTCAAACTCCACTTACTGAGAGCAGCAGGTGTTGCTTAGATAATAAAGACAATGTTCATACATTTAATATTTTTGATACCCTGTTTCTTTGTAAATGTAAGCAAATTTCTACTAGTCCTGCAAAACACTTACCAGTTATAAAATCATACATTTGTGAGTGAATATTTCTTTGAAGTTTCTTTATTTTTTTCTCCTTTCACAGTTTATTCCCATTTAGCACAGATGTTCTGTAAAGAATGGCAAAAGTTCCTGGGGTTTTTGCAAAGAAAATGCTGTTTGAGGTCTACATTATCAAACACTCATTGATACCTGAAAATGCAATCATTAATGCAGTAAATCCTATTAAAAACTATACAGATAAAATAAATTGAATAACTCTCCTCTGAGCTCCAGAAGAAAAAGAACCCAGAGACCAGGATGACAGCTTGGGGGAGGTGGATGGGGGGTGGTAGGATTGAGCAAAAAAGAAAAAGAACTATATAAATAAATAATAAATAGAATAACTAGCTACTATTAATAAATTATCTTATTTTTAATCTAATCTTTTTAATAAGAGTCACTCTAAGTTGTGGTTATTTATTCTGGGGAAATCAGTTTGATTTTAAATGAACATAGAAATTATTTTCAGTATGATATAAACTTTTGGAATTTAACAATGCATTATTTACTTTGTCAATTTTTTCATGTTTTTGGAATGGTTTATCTTGTGAAAGCTGTAATACATTCCTACACTCTATTTTTTGGCATTCTACTATGGTAATTCAACTTCTTACATATGCTTAAGTGACAAAGGGATTCATGAGAGGAACATACTGTTCTCCACATAAGATTTCCATTTTCTCTGAGCTGAAACATTAGGCAAATTCTCTTGTTGGTATTAGGATAAGATGGATATATCTAAAGGATCTCATTTTTGCAACAGATTAGAAGGTCAGAAGCATAATCAAAGAACTGCTCCTAAAGTTAAATATAATCCACATTACTCTTTCAGAAAGTAAAAACTTGGCCTTTTCTCCACTATCCTGATAAACTGATTTGAATTATCTCAAAAAGTGATATTAGAGCTAAATAAAATAGTGCAAACATTGGGGATTCAGCATTCAAGAACAGTAGCCTTCATTAGCTCATTTAATGTGCATGTACTGAGTGTTTCCATCATGAAAAGGCTGAGAGGCACAGGGAGGACTAGAGAACTGTACTGAAATGCATCATAGGTCTCCCTACACAAGGAACACAGACTCTACAGGAATTAGAGGACAGGGAATAAACATGAAAATTCACTTGCAATGCAAGTGAAAAAGGGGAAAACAAGTAACAGGTTCATACCTGTCATTTTAGCAAAAGCAGTAAAATAAAAGTTATAGACGATCACAGGAGTTAAGAAACTTTATGAAGGTATTCAAGCTTAAGTACAAGTCACAGGGCAGCAGCTGTGACAGCATTATCAAGTGGAATCACAACAGCTGCATCTGCACCTGACTTACCACGAGGCTTCTCTAAGCAGGGTCCAGTCAGTCACTCAGAAAAGTCACATCTCATTTGTAAATGGCAGAAAAACATGTTTCTCCCTAGGGCTGCGGTCATCCTTCCAAGCTGGTCAATGAGTATTAATTTGTTCTGTTGTTTAACAGTGAAAGGCACTTTGGTAGCTTGTAATTTTGAGGATAATTAGTGAGGTGTGTGTTTTAAATTTGAAGAACCACTATTTCAGGTAACAGGAAAGAGCTATCATATATCTTTTTCTCGGCGCACTCTTAATTTCTGATTAGTGAAGAAGATCTGCCTAACAAGTTTCATTCTGACAAAATTGGATGGAAATAGTAGGGTGAAGGGGAAAATGGATACGATAAGGTATTTATTATATCGAAACAGGAAATTACCTATATAGACCCCACTTAACTTCAAAAATGACGATTTAAAGTTGAGCAACCTATAAAAGCAATTCTTATTGATTCAATTTTGGCAGGAGCCCCAAGGCCAGGAATAAGGCGATAGGTGTCAAGTATCCCAAAGGTTTCCAGGAAGGGTGCTAGACCACTTAACCAGGATGTGCTAAGAGATGGTTAAACCGATTCTATTGTATTAGTGATCGCTTCCCTCCAGCCATAAGAGCATACAGGTAGAAAATGACCCAGCGAGACTTCCTTTTACTGGGAGCATTGTTGGACAGCTGTGTGTTCTCTCTTTTGGTGGGGTGGGAGGAGAACTGATTCTTTCCACATCTTATGCCAAGTGGAAGGAGTCCTAAGCGACCTCCCAATACACCCTATTGGAGGGAGGTTGCTTCAAGTTACTTTGAAATAGAGCCATCCAAAACAATTCTGGGATGACATAATCCAGCAAGGTCTTGACTATCTCTTGGCTTCAAGAGTGAAAATTATTCAGGTATTCTTTGCATTACCAGTAATATAGTAGGAGGTGGTAGAGAAGAAACCTCTGACTCCCACAAAAGTAATTCGTGAAAAATTCAGCTTGGAACATATGCCAGTCTCATAGGACAAGGACATCATTTCACAAGTTATTCAACACTGCTTTTTCTTGCCAGTCTCCTCTCCCTTGGACCTTACCCCACACAGGTCTTATGCTTGAATTGTTTGCTTTTGACACAATGGGAAAACACGGTAACAGTGCAATATGTATAAATAATTGGCTTTCCAATAATTCTTACATGTTTTTGTGTACACAGAATAGCTATCTGCCCAGAATACTGAGGGTGTTCTCTGTGTGTGTGCACATGCACACAAGTGTGTATATATACATATACACACACTGAGAAGGTTTTTAGATTTCAAACAGAGTTTTGCCACAGGCATATATAGAAACTGCGTTCACTGAGCAACAGACATTTCTCTAAGACATGAATTGGTTTGCCTTGCTTAGGGTTTTCTTTTATTATCTCTTACTTTCTCTCTTGCTTTCATTTTTGTTCTTTTTCTCTCACTGTTGCTGTTTTAATTTTCTGATTGTTTACTGAACCACTTACTCAATGACCCTTTCACAAGGGAAGTCTAGGTTTTGAGCCATCGAATAAGCCGGCTACTCATCTGTCTAGGCGATGAGACTCCGAACTGATGCCCGAGCCTTGCCTGGGTTTGCTCCCCTCTCACCTTTATTCTCAGAATGTATGTCCCCCGACTAAATCAGCCTCACTGCATCCCACCTCCTTTTTTCCTTCGTGATCTTCCTAGGAAAGAGTCCTCATCTGCTCAGGAACACTTTCTCTTTTTAGGAAGCTTTGCTACAGCCAGGCCAAGGTGAAACAAAATACTCATTAATCGAGATAATTTTTTGGAATGGTATAAAAAAATATTCTATAAATGTAAAACAAAGGTAACAATTACAGGCTTCTGAATGTACATAGGTCCCATAGCTATACAGTCCACATGATGAACATGCCAGTTTTCACCTCTTGAGATCTGACAGACAGCAATACCTCGTATGAGCTCTTCGACCTTCGCTTCTTATTTATTTATTTATTATTTATTTATTCATGTGATTGATTTTGCACAGCATATTGAATTTCACCTTTGCTGTGACTTTCAGTTGTCATGATTGCAACGCATGTGAAAATAGTCTGTGCTGAAGTCCACTAAAAATAGACACAGAAAACACACACATACACCTGCTCCAAAAATTGCCTAGAAATTCAGAAAAATATGTCTCCATGAGTTTATTGATAGGGAAAAGACAAGGTAACAAACAAGCACGTTTATGAATAAAATGATCTTAACAAAAGCTTTCTTTAAGGTGTTACTTCCTCACTTTTCTTACTCCACATCAGTAGAAAGTGATAATGTTGTCACTGCCCATTTACGTATGTGGTCAAGGCTACCTCTGAGCCACCTGTTCCTTAACACATCTGTAGTCCATTCCCAGCTCCCAGGTTTAGCGGTTCAGCTTTAGGGATTATTACCTGGATCGGCTTCTCTGAAGGCTTTTATAGGTGATCAGGAAGATAAAGTACACAGTAAAATTTTCAAGTTCACAGATGACACCAAGTTCCTCTGAGTAATTAAATGTCAAGTTGATAAGAATAAACTGCAGACAAATCTTTCCTGGTTGTGTGAGGTCAGGATACAAAGGCAAACTTTATCATGATTGTGTAAAAATTGTCAAATGAGAAAAAAATAATACAAATCACATTTATTTGCTGATGACCCTTGTGCATCAGTGATGACATAGGATAAAAGTTTGAGAGTTTTTATCTTCTATTCCTGAGACTTCTACCTTAAGTGTGTGGTGACAAAAACAATTACTAGAATCTGTGAATCATCAGAGATGTTGTTACAAATGACACAGAAACATCAGTTATAATTTAAACACTTTCAAATGTTATTTTTGTTTTATCCTCAAAATAATCCTGTTTTTGATAATTTTTTATGGATTTTGCCAATGAGGAAGCTGAGATTCAGTAAGTGATTAACACGCAACAAGGCACAGACTTCTGCAATTAGTTCTGGATGCCGCCTCTTAAAAAAAAAAGGAAGTGAAAAATGTTCGGAAGCAGACATTTGAAATAAGGCTTGAGGAATCAGGAAGAAAAACTGAGGAAAGGAAGGGATTTCTATAGGAGCATATATTTTTTTAAAAATAAACTTTGATTTGGAAAAATGACTTGAATATTGATGTCATATGGCTTGAGTCAAGTTCTAGCTTCTAAATTTAATTAGGAAATTGAATTATGCTAAAAAATGTTGTATTAGCTTGTTGAAGCTGCCATAACAAAACTGGATGACTTAAATAACAGAAGTTTACTGTCTCACAGTAATGGAGGCTGGAAGTTCAAGATCAAGGTTTCAGCAGGGTTGGTTCCTTCTAGGGTATGAGGAAAGGATCTCTGCCAGGCTTCTTGTTCCCATGTGTTTTTATATTTTTTCCCCTGTAGTCATGTCTGTCTCTGTTCAAATGTCCCCTTTTTATAACAACTACAGTTATATTGGATTAAGGCCCACCTTAATACCCATTTTTATCACATCTTCAATGACCCCATTTCCAAATACAGTTATATTTGAGATTCTGGGTATATGGCTTCAATATGCAGATTTTTGGGGGAATGCAATACAACCCATAACAAATGAAAAAGAAGCACTACATAGTGGGTGATGCCTTTATTAAAATTTATTGGTTTGACTAAGAACAAGATCTAAAGACTTTATATGTCAGTGAAAAACAAAGCATCGAGAGCATCAAACCGATAAAGAGATGTGGGTGGTGGTGGGGGGGAGAATATGACAGAATCTTAGTATTATAACATTGGAGAATTGGGAGACACTGCAGAGATCAGCGGTTTTGCACAGTTAAGTGATATCCAGAGGAAGGCTCTACTCTCCTTGTCCATCAATAGAATAATCGACTGGTTACACCTAATAGAGCATTAGTATTTTTAGCTATTTATGCCATGTTTTTAATCCCAGGAAGATTCAACTTCAGATATTTTAAGTGTGTGGTTTCCACAAACCTCAATTAATCTCAATCTTTAAATATATAACAAAAACTTCAGGTTTAGCTTTCTCTTTCAGATTGAAATTAAAAGAAAAGCATTTTAGACAAGTTTATACTAGTCACTTAAATACACAGCATACTCTAAAATGAAACTCAATTACACTTTTGCATAAAATGGAATAAGCACTTCAACTAAGTTTAATTTATTCAGGATGTATTCACCTCATGTCACAATGTTCCATGTCATATATGTCACAATGGGCTAAGAGACATCTGATGGTTTATAACATAACATGGAAATTACAATTAATCTTTATGGAAGTAAGTCATGAAATGATAGGGAAAGGTGAAAATAAATTCAAACTTATTTATTATTGTATCCAAGGTTCGATCTTTAGTTAAAAATGACTTTCAAACTAATCTTAGTCATAATGACACATTGTGCGTGGACCTTCCCTCTGACCATTTTGTTAAGGTTATTGTCCATGAATCTGCAACCTTTAAAATGTTTCCACAATTATTTTAAGTTTTTTACTGATCCTCTGAGTTTACGGCTGAATAGATTTAGTTATTTTCTTTCTTTTACCCTTAAGTCTGTTGGCTGGTCCCTGGAGTACGTAGTAGCTGGGGGCTGATAGACAGCTTTGGCAATGCTATTGTAGACAGCAGATGGATCTCGGATCTCACGGCAATAGGGGATTGGTGATACATAAATGCAGTTCTTCAACCTAGTTTTTAAATGTGATACCCTTGGGCTACTTGTCAAGGACTGACCAAAATTGACTTTTACTGTGTGGATTAGGAAGAACATTGGAATTGTGGCCCCCAGTTTTCAATGCCTTCTGAGGTAGGAGTGCTGATGTGAGTCCAGAAACTAAATGGGACTTGTATCTGGATGTGAAAGTGTGTGAAACAGAGAGGACTGCAGTGAGCGAGGAGCAGTGGTGAGGGTAGTTGTCATGGGTCAAGGTGGAAAGGGCTCTATCTCAAGATAAAAAGATGGGAGATTTTTCCTTTGGATATTTAAAAGGGGAAACTTTAAATCATTTAAAAATAGATCATGAAACATTATTGTTATCTTTAAAAATGTGATTACATTTTATTCCATAAAAGACCTCTGGGATTACATTGGGTCCACCAAAATAATCCAGCATAATCTTATATTAAGGTTAGCTGATTAACAACATTAATCCTATCATCTGCCTTATTCTCTTTTGACATGTAATTAACATATGTACAAGTTCTGGGGAGTGGGATGCAGACATCTTTGGCGGGGGGTATTATTCTACTTGCTACAGTATTTACCTCCCCCCCACAACCTGTGCATTTCAGGTAGGAGGCTCTGTATCTGCTCTTCATTCTTTCTTAATAACAGACACTTAATTTTACTCAATGTGCCCAACTAATGAAATTCACTATCCCGGCCTCCGCTGTAGTATAGAAATGTAACATGGTGCTACTCTGGCAAATGAGTTATAAGAAGAAACCAACTATTTTTTGCAGAAATTTTGCTTTTCTTATAAGAAATATCACTCTTTCTTTATCCCCCATGACCCTGCCTTAGAGTCTTAAAAACAGTCACCTTGTGGGCAAGAATGATAGGAATCAAAACACCAAAGCCCCTGCATTAAGGAGGAGGAGGGAAAACACGGTGAGTACCTTAGTAACTGATGGCATTGGTAAGCTGATGAACTGTATTAATCTAAAGCTCGCCTCCCCTGCACTCTTTATACTTGAGAAAAATATTTGTTTCATATTTAAACCAGAGTAGTGTTTTTAGTTATTTGTGGCAAAATGAAATCTTGCTTTATAGCCTACATGAGAGCAGGCGCAATTTTTATCTTGTTTACTCTTGGACTCCCAGGGCCCAGGGCAGAGGAAAACATCTGTCAGAAACCCAAAAGCGTTTGTTAAATCCCTCTTGAGATTTTGATGCTTTATCTGTACTTAAAGAGCATTTGCCAATGTCGTGAAGTAGAGGTGAACTCCTTGCATTTAGGGAAGTAACAGAAAGTAGTATGGCAGCAGATCATGCAGGACCATTACAGGAGCGGCAAGGAATTTGTTACTCAGTAAATACCATATGATTTCATTTATATGTGGAATCTGTTAAATAAAACAAACAAACAAACAAAAATAGAAACAGACTCATTGATACAGGGAACAGGCTGACAGCTGTCAGAGGGGAGTTGGTATTGGGGACTGGGTGAAATAGGTGAAGAGCTTAAACAAACAAAAAAAATTAAAAAATTAAAAAAGCCTTCATAGATGCAAATAAGAATGTGGTGATTATCAGAAGGGAGGGGAAGTAAGGGAGGTAGGAGAAGGTAAAGGGGGGATCAACGGTGACAAAAAAAATATTTGATTTTGGGTAATGA
This sequence comes from Mormoops blainvillei, assembly GCA_004026545.1. Classification (NCBI taxonomy): domain Eukaryota; kingdom Metazoa; phylum Chordata; class Mammalia; order Chiroptera; family Mormoopidae; genus Mormoops; species Mormoops blainvillei. The sequence goes on along the minus strand of PVJD01012998.1, from coordinate 28,057 downwards.
ACACACAATGCAACATACAGATGATGTATTATAGAATGTACAATTGAAAGCCTTATAATTCTATTAACCAATGTCACCCCAATAAATTCAATAAAAATTAAAAAAAATAAATATTAAAATGATTTACTTCTCAATCTAAGAACACTGATCAGAGATTGGCAGATTTTAGGTTAGGCCATCATATTTGTTTTTGAAGTCTCCTTTAGGTTGATGTGTGAAGAGAAGCAGGTGAATGCTTTGAGAGAGCTTAAGAGGGTATGGACATTGTCTTAAATGAGAGATAATGAGAGCCTGAGGTGGTTTGATGATCCTGGAAATGGAGAGAAATGACTGGGTTGGGGAAATCCACTTTAGCACTTGACTGGGCATTGGGGCAGGAGAGAGAAGTGTCTGGGTAAACTGTTGGGTCTTCGGCAGTGTATGTGGGGGGATTGTGGAGTTGTTTCTGTGAAAGCAGCATTCTGGCATTGCTTCTTTGAAGGTATCTTAATCAGGAATTTTGTTGAATGTTCACCATGTACCAAGTTAATAACTGTAGGATGAGGACATAAACCCTTATATTTGAATACTTCCTAAAATGCTAAGGGTAAGGTATAATTGGGACAAGTGACTGGAGATAATGCCGACCTTGGTTTAGAGCCAGGGCCTGTGAAAGGCTTTGTAAAAGAAGCTGTTTGTTTGTTTCTGTACATATATTTATTGAGGGTACTGTTTCAGGAGTTGTGGACATGGAGATGAACACCTGCTCTCAATGAGCCCAAACTCCTGTACAGAACTTCCACGTGTGCTACATGGACGGGACACACATCAACTGAACTGGAGATCCCCAGCTCTCAGGGCAGAAGAGCAAGACCCTCCTCTTACACCAGTGCGGTGTGCACTTATATGATTTTCAAAGTGGAAAATTTTAGGATTCAGTAGACTTGGAGATAAGTTAGACACATACATAAGGATAATAAGAAAAACAGCAACAGTATGAATATAATGCAATATAATGATGTAATAAGATAATATAAGGTAATAAAAAAAAGTATTGCTGGGGAGACAGTTTGGGTGATATTTTAAAAGCAGCTATTCTTCAGGAAGTGGGAAGAATTGGTACCCATCCTTCTAGAGCCTTCAAGCCTGAAAATTCTTTTAGAGCCAACTATAAAAATCTCCCATTTGTTTCTTCAGTAACTACTTACTTTTTTTAGGCAAAATTACATGAAACATCTTCCATCATATTTCAACATTTGAGAAATTTTGGAAATAAAGCAAGTAAGGAATGGATGATAGGGTAATGATTTGTCCCTGAATAAGAAATGGGTATGGAGAGCAGATGTAACTTCTCATTAAGTGAACTCGAATGTGTACCGAAGCAATATCAATACTCTTTCAATTATCTACTTCCTTCAGCTTCTGAAAGTTAAAGCTATAGATCTCTGAGAAACCTCCAATGCTTTTTAGTAAAAGAATCATCCTCTTATAGCTTCTAAAACTGTATGTTTGCCTGTTAAAATCATCATTTCTCTCCACAGATATTGTGTATGTATCAAAAATCATTATGTTTTTTTTTGGGGGGGGATGTAAGCAGTTCATTAAATCTGTATGATTCTATTGTTTTACTACTCTTTCTTTTTTTGCTCAAGAAGCATTTGGAAGGTCAAATTATTTGGCCATTTAAAAAAGCCACTTCCAACACAAGTGTTCTGTGAAAATTTCAATAGTTTCCAAGGGGTTTTAAATTGTGATTTGGAATTGAATTCAAATAAATAAGGGAATTGCTTGGTGTGCTTCTAATAATTTAACTTAAATCTGGGCTTAGAAACTCATTTGGTTTCCTAAGTCACTAAGTGTGAAAATAAATGTGAAGCTGTTTACAATATAATTAATAGCATGTTATTAATGTGTCACATTATGATGGTAATAACATCCAGATATGTCGAGTTTTTCTCAAACCCCTCCAATCTGTAGTGTCAACAGTTGGAAACAATGTTAAATTATGTTACCATTTTTTCCAATGCCACAGATGTATTAATAATCCTGCGAGACTTTAATAATGAGGAGCCTGCCTGGATCTCAAAGCCTGTGTCTAAGCCCCGCTCTTCCTCAGAGTGCTTAAATCACAAATAGAGTTTTTCTAGACTTTTGCATTTAGCACAAGATCCATTCTTCCATTTCACAAATGTATGAAGTGGGCTCTTACACTCAATCACTATGATAGAGCTCCTAACCACATCAGCCCACTACTGCAATCAAGCTCTTTGTGATAAGAGAGTTTTAAGCCATCTTGACAAATGCTTATAATTATAATAGTTATCACATGGAGCACTCAGTATCCTCAAAGAGATTTAAGTATTTGATAGAATCTTCCTTTTATGAGAGTTTATCAGCCAGCAGATTTCCATTCTTATGTACGGAAAGTGTATTTTACATATCTAAAAACCACAAAAAGATGAGCTATTAGCTATGTCAACTGTTGTAGTAATCAAACCCCTTTCTTTAGAAAATATATAACTTTCTAATTAAATATACTTCTAGAGGATGTAATGACATTTTATATATAAGCAAGTAGAATGTCTTGCATTTATATCAATTCTTTTTTTTAATTTTTTACTTCTATCTTTTTTAAAAAAGATTTTATTTATTTACTAGTAGAGAGAGGGGAAGGGAGGGAGAAAGAGAAGGAGAGAAACACCAATGTGTGGTCGCCTCTCACGTGCCCCCAACTAGGGGCTGGTCCACAATCCTGACTGGGAATCAAACAGGTGACTCTTTGATTCACAGACTGAGCCACAGCAGCCAGGGCTATATCCATTCTTACTGGATCCCAGGGTTTTAGAAGTTTGGTCACTGGGATAATTAGACTGCCAGTCCTCATTAAACCCCTTGGCCTACCTGCCAACTCTAAAGGCTGGAGAAAGACAATTCACCAAATTGAGAAAGTTGCTGTGAGGCTGGGGGGTGGGGAGGGTAGGACAAAGTAAGCAAATTTACAGCCTGTCACCCTTAAAGGCTCTGAGGAATAATTTATGAGCTCCTAAAGCCAATGCCATTTGCATGGCACAGAAACATGGACATTTCTTATGACTTGAAACAGTTATCTGTGATTTCAAAACATAGGAAAGTTTGACAAGAAGTTTGCATTAAGAGTCCCAAGCAGTTTCAGGGTCTGACAGGGTATGACAGGGTATGCAGTGTGCAGCTCCATTCAGCTGCTGGCCTGAGTATATTTCAAGTTAAGTATTGGACGTGGGTTCAGCTTTTCTCCTACCTGAATTTCAGATTGAGGAATCCAAGACGCTTTTTCATATCTTCTGATGCTTCCACTGGTATTTACTATAGCAGGCAGTAAGTGGGGGTTGTGAGACAAAAGAATGAAATAGGTATCAGCCTGTGTTTTGTGGAATCTGACATTACTTTATCACTTTGTTCTGACTTTCTAAGTCAATATTTTACAGTATCTTCTACTTCAGATCTCGTTCATATATATATGTCTGTTGTAGAGGATGGGGTAAACAATTGATTTAAAAAGTAAAAATAAAGGAATAAAGGAATAATAATTTTATATATACATACATTACATGTGCGTATTACATGTATGCATGTTAAAATTAGATGTATATATAGATATGTGTGTGTATGCCATGTATATTGAAGGAATAGTTACCAATGTTTAAATAATAAAAACAAACTTTAAATTGTTTGCTCATTTTAATTTTCAATAAAATATTTATAAGTAGTGAGAGAAAGATGAGTTTAAGTCCTTTTCGTGGTCATCTTTTCAACTTGGTGTGCTCACCTTCAAAAATCCATGTCAAATTACCAAGCCCAAGTTCATGTGATTCCAGTAGAATTTAAATCCTATGAGTAAAGCTGACCCCTCACATCAACACTATTATCTTCTTTGCATGTTATTCCTCCTTCACTCCATTTACTCCAAAGAACCATGGCACAGCCATAAATCTGTATGACTATTTTGCTTTTCACAATCTGGAAAAAAATGGCAAAATCGAAGCCCAGTGAATTGGGTGTTACTGTGGTGCAGGCAGTGTTTGCATGGTAAAAGCCACAAATACATTTTGTTGTTCTGAGTAAGGGTTAGGCAGTTATCTGGCGTCGGGGCTCCTGGCCAACTGATGTCTCTTCGCTGATTACAGTTTTTGTCCCAGGGGACAATCAGAGCTCCATGTAAGTGTAGCACTTGTTCCCTCACTTGAGGAAGTTGATGTCATTTTGGACTGGGTCAGCTATCCAAAACATTTCATGTACTTTTCTTTTTACATAAACACATTTTAAAAATATCAGTGTGTACTTTTAAATTCTAATTTTGCTGTTAGGTGCTTCTGGGTGGAACACACTATGGTCTTTCTTATTTGATTGCTCTGGGCACACATCAGCAGACAATTTTCTCAAAACCTTAAAGAAACCTGCTTTTTTGGTGTCTAGAAGTGTTCAAACCTTCAGCACATCTCAGCTTGATGTTACTGACAAGTCTTGACTATTGTCTTTGTTGCTCCCCCGCTAAGCACAACCCACTATCCATAGACCGATTCCCTCCGTGTCTCCTCCTTTTGTTTCTTAGCCCCAAGGCTCTGCTAAGACGCATACTTTCATTGGCTTCACTTCGTCGAAGTAAAATCCTCCTGTAATATTTGAATTTCTAACTGTCAGGGCTGCTCTAGAATCAAGGGCCAAGTATCCTGTGACCATGCTCCTGGGAGGGACAGAGACAAAATGACTCTGAGAATTGTGTGCCTCAGTGTTATTTGGCATCAGAAGCTCACTGTGATCAGAGGTAAAAGTGTGTCAGCATTTGCCCTCATTCTACTGCTCAGCATAGTGCTTGTGACAAGCAATGCTTCTTCATAGAAGCTGTTCGGAGGACTTGCGCAGAGCACTTTATATCCGTAAATCAAAGGACATGGCTGCCTAGATCCTACTATTTAGGAATAAATGGAATTGAAAATGAAATGCTTAGTAATGAACACTTAGCTGAAAAGGTTAGCAATTTGGACAGAGAGTAGAAGATGAGAGAGTGACGACCGGGTGATTTATTTAATGGACAAAATACCTAATTTTGCAATTTAACACCATTTTGCTTTGTTCTGCTCTTAGGGGAGATGGAGAACAGCTGGTCAGTACCACCTGTGTTAGAATTCATCATATTCTTGGAAGGCAGCTGTTCTCACCACTATACCACCAACACCGCCCCGAATTCATCATAATCATGGGTACCATTAATAAATTTCTCCAAAGCCTTTTCTGCATTACAAAAAGACCAATTCCTTTAATCTTTCCAAAAGTGGTGAAACAAGCCACCAGCACAGAAATTCAAAATTTTTTCTGAGGACGGTTTGTTTCATATACTAGAGCCCAGAACAGAAACTTCATCCACTGAATGGTGTGCGTGTATGTGTGCGTGTGTGTGTGGAAGGGGGTAAAATTTACTGTCAGTCTAGGGTGTCCAAACTTTTGGTGTATCTGAACCACACTGGAAGAAGGGTTGTCTTGTGGCACACATTAAATACATTGTGACATGTAGTTACAAAAACAAACAAACAAACAAAAAAAACTCATAATGTTTTAAGTAAATTTACAATTTTGTTTTGGGCTGCATTCATAGCCATCCTGGGCTGCATGTGGCCCACAGGCCGCAGGTTGGACGCCCCCTGGATGGAAGTGGAAATGACAAATATAGAACTTCCAGCTATGCTATTAGGTGGGTAGGAAACTAAGAAAACTCAATCCATTAGGCCTCATCAGAACTGGAATCCTAGTCAACCCAAGGTTTTGGGAAATGGTCACTGAAAAGATATTAAGGTCTAGAGCCACTTTGGGTAGATAATCGCCTCGCTTCCCAGCAGCTGCATTTGGGGCTCCCTTATGTTTCTGTGCCATTAATATTACGCAGTCATTAACATGACTTGGCTTCCCTGATCCACTGCTCCTTCTATGACGCATTAAACAACCGCTTTTTCCTTTGCTACTGGCAAAATTTCCAAAGGGTTAGTGACTGACTAATAAACTTTTGTAGACCAATCGATTGGATTATATAATGTTAACTATCCTTCAGTCAGATGTTCATCCTGGGTTCAATCTGTAATGGGGTCACATGGTACCTAGTACACCTCCACAAATACTGGGGGCTCCTAAGACTTTTCTTACAGGGACAGGAAGCTACTCGGGAACTTTATTAAGCCAATCTACTAGAATTGGTTTAGATGGTTAGGAGTAGGGGGAGAACAACTTTTCTCTGTTGCCTTTCCACCTAAGCACATCCTTAAGCTTACAAATTGCCTCTCTTTACATCAATGGCTACCTCACAACTAAACAAATGTCAAATGCCAGGAACGGGGATCCTTGGTTACTCATATCTCTCTACATGAATCATATCTTCCCATTTTTAATGATCTTTGTGAATTCCGAGCATTTGCTTTTTTTCAATTAGTTATGTTTCTCAGTTTCTTACATGGCCATTGATTTATTTTACTTTTCTCGGTCTTATGGAATCAATTTCAGAAATTTGTGATAGCCTAAAAAAATATTTTATCACTTGAATTTTAAATACTTTTAGATGGGGCTTTTGTGAAGTCCTTTTTTATGCAGGTTAAATCCCCAACATTTTGGATTTGTTTATCAATTTTATAAACATTTTGTTGTTTTTCCTTCTGTTTTCCTTAATTTTGTTACTTTTTAACTTACTGAATTAAATGCTTGATTCACTTCACCATATTTCTTTTATTTATTAATAAGATTTTTAAATGTTTATGAATTTTCAAAAATACCAAGTTAAATCTTTAGCTGTTGTTCTGAATGGATGATCATGGTGTATTGTTACATGTGAGAGGCACATTTAAGGGGTTCTATCTTTAAAGTTATGAATTCTGTTCTACATCATTAAGATGTTAGTCATAGTTGCATATCAATCTAATATTACTCATAAACTTTATGAGGTTAATATGGGACAACCAGTATATATGGGATTATTTTAACAACAACAATGGATACCATCTTTATTAAGCATGGACTCCTAACTTTAGTTTATTCCAGATTTGGACAATCTCATTTAAGTCACTAAAAATTCAAGATCTAGCTCATGTGTGATCTTTGCTGTATGACCTTTCAGAGATGCCACCTAGGCCCAGAGACTTTCTCCCATCTTCCTCTCACTTTGACTTTGGTGTCCACATGGTCTTGAGTTCTTATCACATTGTGTCAATTTTTTACTATTTTTCTAATTATTAAAGTAAATGCTTATTGTAGAAGTAAAAAAAAATACAAACATACAAGACAAAGTTAATCAAGTACCACTGCCTGCTTGTAATAATCTAATAGCTTGATGTGTACATGCCTTTCTTTGTTATTATATGAATTTGTACAGCCATATTTAAAAATATTGTTTTATGTTTATTTTCCAAAAATGGAATTGTGAGGCACATTATTTTGTTACCTGTTTGTATCACTTAACAATATAGTATGAACACACCACAGGTCAATAGATATAGAAGTAAAGACATTCTCTAATTTTTAAAAAATTTTAATTGTGGTAAAATATACACATCATAAAATTTATCATCTTAACCATTTATAAGTATACAGTTTTCAGTACTAGTGTATTTGAATTATTGTGCAACTAATTTCCACAACTCTCTTCATCTTACAAAATTGAAACTATGTCCAGTGAACAACTCCTGATTACCCCCTCCCCCAGCCCATGGAAACCGCCATTCTACCATTCAATTTTCTGACCCTATAAATTTGTCTACTCTAGGTGCCTTCTGTAAGTGGAATCATACAGTATTTATCATTTTGTGACTAGCTTATTTTACTTAGTATAATGTCTTCAAAGTTTATCCAAGTTGTAGCATATGCCAGAATTCCCTTTCTTTTTAAGGTTGAATATTATTCCATCATATATATATATATTAATTATATATATTAATATATATGATGGAATACATATTTTGTTTATCTACTCATCAGTCGATGGACATTTGAGTTACTTCCACATTTTGTTTATTGTGAATAATGCTGCAGTGAACATGGTTGTATAAAAATCTCTTAGAGACTCTGCTTTCACTTCTTTTGGGCATATATCCAGAAGTGGAATTCCTAGATCGTATTAAAATTCTATTTTTTATTCTTTGAGGGGCCACCATACATTTTCTCATAGTGGTCACACCTTTTTACATTTCCACTAAAAGTATACAAGGGTTCCAATTTCTTCAGTAATCTATTCTTTTGGTAAACTTCATTTTTTTTACAAAATCTGTTACAAAATCATAAGCATGTACCCTAATTCTGCACCATGACATTATCACACTCAAGCACACTATATGACATTTTAGGTGAAATGTTCCAATTAAAATTATAAATCATTACACCCATATTATTACCCTACCAACCACACTCAAGCAGGCCTTACTTCTGCCAGACCCTGTATATATATACATGAAAAGGGCCAAAGAAAACCTGGGATTATCTTCTGAAGAGCTGGTCTCTTATAGTATAGACTTCCTCCACTAGGTGAGTGTTCTAGGAACTCATCTGTATCAGTGTACCAATTCCATTGTTGTGAGAGGCTGCATTTAGCATCAGTGAAATTTTTTTGAAGACTCTTTTAACACTTTTGCCCATTTCACGATGGGTAATTTATCAGTGCACCTGCCCACAGTGTGCCGAGTGTTCAGTAGATTTTGACCAAAAACGACATGATCCCCATGCCCCATACTTTCTATTCACCAGATCTCACCCCAAGAGATTTTTTATTTCCCTGGATGAAAAAATCCCCAAAGGGAAACATTTTGGCAACAAGAAAGAGGCGAAACAAAAAATGGCAGAAGCACTAAAAGGCATCAAAATCAATGAGTTCATAAACTGTTTTGAGCAATGGAAAAAAAGTCTCAATAAATGGATTCCATTAAATTGAGAGTACTTTGAAGGTGACTAAATTTTAAACATGTAAAAATAAATACACAATTTTTAATAAATAAATTTCATGTTTTGGGGTCCCCCCTCATATTAATATATTCTTATTAATTATTACTATTAGCATGTATGTGCCTTTCTTTCAGTATACTGTGAAGTAGTACAGGGCACTTGTGAAGGGATAGCACTAGTTGGTTTGGGCCCTGAAAGACAGCTGAGATTTCATCTGTTGGGATGGGGGTGTATAACCTTACTGCTTCCGGCAGTGCAGCTAACCCTGCTCTGACCCATACTGGCTCTGGGTATGGGGATCACTTTCAGATACTGTTGCCATAATTATTATGCTTCCTTAGAGCCTGATATCAGACTATAACAGATTGTCCAGTTTAAATTCAATAAATGTTAATCTTTGAAAACATATCTGATTAAAAAAATGTTCCCTCCCCTAGAAAAAGGTACAAATGTATTCAGTATATACCTTCACATTTGGTGGTTTTAATGTCCCCGGAATCCCCCACCGGTACCCCCCGAGGATTCCCTGGGTTAAGAACACCTGCTCCAAAATCTGACTCAGCCCTTTCAAATTGGTAAGCAGGACTGAAAGAAACTATCCAAGCCTATTATTTGCCTTGCCTTTCCTGCCCTGCTGTCTCTCCTTATCTTTGCACTAACCTTGATCTTCCCCATATGCTGCCTCTTCCCTTCACTGGTCATTGTTTACAAATTGTAGAATACTCCCTTTAATTTATTTTTGTGTTGCTAACATATGGTGTTCATTCTGTCTATTATCTATTAATTCTCAAGACATCTTCAAAAGTAGGTGGGAAATCTCACTTCATCAATCAGAGTCAGTGAGGAAGGCGTAACTGCCTCACAGTGATTGTCAATAAAGCTTTGTCATAAAATAGATTATTCAGTGGGCTAGACAGCCTTGAATACTGTCAAGTATTTTTGTTTTATCTTAAAAATTTCTTCTCTTTCCGTTGCTCCAGGCCCTCAAGGTAATTCCTGCTTTTCAATGATGTCACTTGAAATAGGAGTGAGGATTCAGCATCTGGAACATGATATCCTAAGTTTAAAAGGCCTGCTTTTTGTGACCTAGTTCTGAAAAAAACATACCGTCATTGTTGTATTTGATTTATTCAAAAGAGTATGTTTTTCTGAAAAAGAAAAAAAAAGGAGTAGAATTTACATTAAAAAACAAGGAAAAGTAGTCATAAAAAGTAAAGTCCATGAATTTTCAGCAGATTTTTTTGACAAGAGAAATCACCTTTAAAGTACTTCTGGTATCTATGTATATTTAACTGTAAATTAACATGTCAAATAAAAAAAAAGGTTAAGTAGAGACTCTCCAAAGGAGCAACTGAATGACATATTTGCACATGCATTTGCAGTTCAATTTTACCCAGTATCTTACTGTGTCCCTTCAAATCCACATTTGTTTTTAGTTTATGCTGTTATAATCCTTCAAAATCCATTTCTCAGCACCTCTTTATTTAAGGTTTCAACTTGCTTACTTTAAAGAAAAGTGCAAAGTGCTGTGTGTTTAAAATTAATTTTCAGGTAACTTTTCAAAATGTTGCTTAAAGATCTTTCCGATGTTTGAAAAATGTCAAGAAAAAATTTTTGTGAGATTTTGAAGATTTTACATGGGACCTACAGTAGTGTTTTGTGGTGAATAAATAAAATAAAACTTAAGTGATTTAGATGATTCTAAACATGTTCTACATTTGGACAAGTATATTTTCCCATTTTACTTATAATTTGTATAACTACTTCTTCTTGGTGGTTAGTTATTCAACAGACAGAACAGGATAAGCTCATTCTTTAGTGACAGATAGACATAGGATTTCATTATCTTAACACTTAAATTTTATTTCTTGAGATATAAAGATGGCTGTAGGCCACATAACTCTCCAGCACCCTTTCCTGTGGTGCCTCCTCAGTCCAGTCTCCTTTGACCTACACCTCAGCCGTCTCAACCTTTCATCTCCATGTTCTCTATGAATTAGAAGAGAACTCATGCCTGCTCTTCAATGCTTGGCCCACCTCTTGTCACAGCATATTGACCAGAGTAAGTTATGTAGTCACACTCATTACATTAAATTATTTTGAATTACATCTGTATAACAGAAAATAATAGAAAAATGACAGAAATGTCTTGTTCTTATAAACATCATACTTGTGTGTATGCTTATTCTCTGATACTGGTTTGCATTGAGCATCTTTAATGCCTAAGAACAGCTTTGGCATTTCAGCTGTTGCACATCTGCCTAACAGAGGCCGAAAGACAGTCTTATATTGAAAGACAGTTATCTAGGAGGCATTAGAATAAGAAACCTCATAAAAATAGCTTCCTCTCCCTGTTCTTTAAAAGGGACAAGGAGAGTTAATTGTGGTAGAAGTGACCTGATCATGGGGCTTAAGTTTCATAGGGTTGGGAACTGCACCAGGGGCTCAGCATAGCAAAGACAGATGTTAAGACCAGGAGGGGAGAAAAACACAACCCCCCCTGGAGAGATTAGACTCAAACATGAAGGTGCAAGGGCACTTTGGAGCAGGTATGTACCAGTATGAAATTGCCTGATGTTTATGACCAGTGTCTGCTCTGACAGGTTGGGGCTTGTACTGCAGCAATTGTTAAAATTGTAAATGATTATTTAAAAAAATTATTCCTAGGGAGAGAATCATTCAGAGTGCTAACTATCATACTGAGTGAGGGAGTTAGGGTAGGGAAGTTAGGATTGAGGTGACAATTAGGGTTTAGAATTAATAGATTAGAATCACAGAAACCAGAATTGGTAAAACTGAGTTAAGAAGCAAGTCAGAGGAGAACTTACACCATGCCTTTGAGTTTCACGCATTATTTGAAATTTGTGTTTTGGAGTCACACTGGAGGTAGAGATGCAATAGCTTGGCCTTACTTAAAGTATGGGTGGCAAAATATTAGTAGTATAACTACATCTAACTTTTATTTAATTGTAAATGTTTTCATCTTTTTGGAATTTGGAAAATTATTTCTTAGGTTATTTCCACTGTGTTTTTTTTTTTTTTTTTGTACTTCAAACTGATTCTATTAACTTCAAGTTAAAATAATTATACAATTTGCATTGATATTTAGGAAAAATTGGATTACAGCACAGAGGTTTCTTCTTTTTGGGACAATGATTGGACTGAATTCCCTAAATTGTATAAGTTTCCTGATCTTTTACTGATTTAAAAAAATATGTTTATCTCAAGTAAGCATTTTTCCATTTGAATTTATACATTTTTAATATCCTGACACCTCCTAGGTAAGATAAATGGGTTTCTGTGGGATAAGATCATGACAATAGTTCAAACTTCAATCATCTTGAAAGGTTTTGGACATCTCTTTTGGAAACTAATGTTAGTATTTTAGAACAGACAGTAGCAAAAACATCTTTAAGGTGAAATATCTGGATCCATTCCAGTTATGCAGTAGGGATTGCTGAATGACTCTCCCCCAAGAGATTGAGGTATTTATAAGAAATGAAAAAAGAGAGAGCAAAAGAGAGAGAGAGAAGAAGAAAGATAGGTTCTAAAGAGGAAGAAGCAACCTTTATCACTGCAGCAAGTACCTCGTAAGCATGTAAAATATGTCGACTTTAAGTGCAATCCATACACATGATACTTATAAAAATAAGTATAGTAGTATGCTCTTAACTGATACATCCCTTTTGCAAATTTGAATCACCACATTTAGAAGTTCCAAATGCATTTCAGAAATAGTGGAAATAATCTGTAGTAAGCCTTCTTTGACTTATGTGTCAGGTTGTATGAACTCTTCCGAGTTGGTATGCCTCTAGCTGAGAAGTGTTTGCTAATTACCGATAATTTATGACAAAGGTATGCATGTAGCCAGTCAATCAGGCTATAGGTATGAAATCATACTTCCGAATGTTACTTTGACCTCTCTCCTTATCAAACCTCTGTGTTTATTTCACCTTTCACTTCTGACAGCAGTTAATACCACTGCAGTAGCTAGTGTTTTATTTTACATTCAAATGTCCTCAAATGATGGGATCATTAAGAAGCTATCTCTCTTCTCCCGCCCTCCCAGCTCAGGTCGAACGCCAGCAGCACCAAATGTGCACAAACCGCCCACTGCAAAGGCAGCGAGGCTGGTTGATGGCAGTGGCGCGTCAGCTGGCTGAGTGTGTCATTGCACTTAACAGGTGTTTGTCTCTCACATGGCCCCTAACTTCTATATTTTCCTCAGTTTTAGAAAATATAACTCCTCCACTCTGTGTCTTAGAAAAGTAGATATGATGCACAGGATGGCAAATACATACAAAAGTGAAGAAAAATCTTACTTCAGAAATAGAGGCTGGAATAAAAGTGAATAAACTAGCCTCTGTGTCCAAGCTGTCTCATTTGGGTATGATTATATTTTTTTGAAACTATGGAAAATATTTAAAGGGAGAAGAAAATATGAAGTTAACAAAAATGCACTGGCTGAACAATGAGGTGGAAACGTGTGACTTTGTAGCAGTCTGTTCTGAAAATACATGTACCTCTGTAATTTAAAGCCTAAACCAAGCAACAGACTCCAGAATAGGTGCTCGAATAAATAAATAAATGGTGTGGTTATTTCCAGAAGATAAATTGTTGGCCCAGAATCGACATTTAAGGGAAAACTTGGAATATAGCTATGGAAGTAGCCGAGACATTTTAAGAAAATTTGTTTAGATCATTGACAAGGGAAGCAAAAATTTGCAATTTATATAATATTTAAATCTGATGAAACAAGGCTTATGGGAATGTCAATACCCTGTCAAAACTATAGTCTCAAAGAAGGAAAAGCATACTGCTTGGTCCTGAACAAGTATGTAAACCTTTTTTTTTTTTTTTTTTTTAGATTTTTTATTTATTTTATTTTTAGATAGAGGGGAAGGGAGGGAGAAAGAGAGGGAGAGAAGAGAAACATCAATATATGGTTGCCTTTTCCATGCCCCTTACTGGGGACCTGGTCCGCAACACAGGCATGTGCCCGGAATAGGGAATCAAATCCGTGACTCCTTGTTTCACAGGCCAATGCTCAATCCACTGAGCTGCAACAGCTGGGAGTATATGTAGACCTTCTTTATGGGAGCTTAGCAATGAATACCTCATTGAAAACAAAAGTGTGGGATCACTAACAAAGTCTCCATGAAGAGATGTTATTTTTGAACATCATTAAAATGTCAATATTACCCAAAGTAATCTTTAAATTCAATACAATTCCATTCAAAATACCACTAGAGTATTTCACAGAACTAGAACAAATAATCCAAAAGTTTCTGTGGAACCAAAAAGGACCCCAAAAAGCCACAGCAGTCGTTTGAGAAAGAAGAACAACATTAGAAGTATCACACTACCTGATACAAAACTATACTACAATGCTATGGTTATCAAAACAGCTTGGTACTGGCATAAAAAGACACATAGTTCAATGAAAGAGAACAGAGAACCCATAAATAAATCCATCCCTTTATGGTCAATTAATATTTAACAAAAGAAGCAAGAAAATTCAATAGGGTAAAGGTAGTCTTTTCAATAAATGGTGTTGGAAAAATTGGACAGGTAAATGCAATAAAATAAAACTAGAGCAAATTCTTATACCATATGCAAGAATAAACTCAAAATAGATTAATAACAAATGTAAGACTCAGACCATAGAAACCCTATAAGAAATCATAGGCAGTATAATTTCAAACATTTCTCTTAGCAGCTTTTTTTCTGCTGTATCTTCTTGGGCAAGAAAAAAAAGAACAAAACTAAACAGTTGAGACTATCTAAAACTAAAAAGCTTTTGCACAGCAAAGGAAGCCATCAACAAAACAAAACGAAAAGACAACTTACTGAATGAAAGAAGATATTTGTCAATAATACATCTGGTGAGTTAATATTCAAAATTTTTAAAGAATTCATACAAATCAACAGCAAAGAATAAAGTAGGCAGAGGATCTGAATAGACACTTCTCCAGAGAGGACATACAGATGGCAAACATATATATAAAAAGGTGTTCGACATCACTAATAATCAAAGAAATGCTAATTGAAACCATAATGAGATATCACCTTGTACCTGTAATAATGGCTATCATCAATAAATCAACAAACAAGTATTGTGGCAGATGTGCAGGAAAGGAAACTGGTGCACTTGGCGGGAAAGCAGATTGGTAAAGCCACTGTGGAAAACAGTATCAAGATTCCTCAAAAAATTAAAAATAGAACTGCATTATGACCCAGTGACCTCACTTCTGGATATATGGTCAAAGAAACCCAAAAACACTAAATTGAATGAATATATGTGTCATTATATTTATTTCAGTGTTATTTACAATAGCCAAGATTTGGAAGCAGCCCAAATGTCCATCAATAGACGAGTGGATGAAAAAGTAGTGGTACATATATGTAATGGAATATTACCGAGCCATAGAAAAGAATGAAATCTTACCATTTGTGACAGCATAAATGGCTGTGGAGTGTATTATGCTAAATGAAACCAGTCAGTTAGAGAAAGACAAATACCATATGATTTTACTTACATGTAGCATCAAAAGAACAAAATAAACAATAAAAATAGAAACAGACTCATGGATACAGAGATCAGACTGATAGTTACCAGAGGGGAGGCAGGGTTGGGAGACTAGGTGAGAAGGTGAAGGGATTAAGAAGTACAGATTGGTAGTTACAAAATAGTCACAGGGATGTAAAGTACAGCACAAGGTTTCTTATTACAGTCAATAAAACTGTAATAATCATGTATGGTGCTATGTGGGTACTGGAAATATTGAAGGGAACACTTTTTAAAGTATATGATTGTCTAACCACTATGTTGTACACCTGAACCTAATACAAAATAATATTAAATATAAACTATAATTGAAAAAAAATCAATTAAAATGAGTAAATAAACAAATAAATGAATAATAAGGAAGACATTTTTGTCTACTATATATCCCAAATGCCTAAAAACAATGCCCGACATCTAGCAGGTCCTCAATAAGTACTTGCTAATTTATTGGAAGAAGCCTAAGCTAGCTTAATCCATACTAAAAAACCCCCTAAAACCCCAAAAACATAACATAGCCTGTATTGTGTTTCAGGTGATTATAAAACATAACATAGCCCATACTGTGTTTCAGTTTTTTTTTTTTCCTCCATTAATTTTGTAATCATTTGATATATTGGTTTGGTATAGAATGGCTTTTCAGAAATTGAACCTGAGTTCATAACAATACGTAAACAGGAAGAAAAATGGGGTCAACTTGTAATAGCTAGACTCACAGCTGTCCTTGAGGACTGGTTGTTTGTCTGCAGTTATTTTTCTTGTTCTTTTCTTTTTTTTCTCTTCTTTTCCCAGGAACTTCCAAAAAAATTGTCTTGGTATTTTACTTTTTCTTTTTTTTAACTTTTTCTTTTTAGGTTTCTTTCCCTTTATATCGCACAATTTGTTGGCTGAGACCTAATAAACTTCTCCCTTCTCCTTTCCCCCTGCAAAAAAAGAAAACTACCAAAAATGAAATACCCTTAATGATATTTAGAATGTAACAATAGTCTGGAGGATGGACTATAATATGCTAATATGTGAAGTGATATTATATATAATAACAGCAGTGCCACTAACTTTCAATACCATTTGAAGTTATAGGATGGCATGATTATCCAGAGATGTCCATTTGTTGCCACCTCTTCTCATCAGACTTCTCTGTTGCAGAAGAATTGAAAGTGCATTGTTAAAATTACTATTAAATATTGGTATTTTGGCTTCATTTAACTTTACTGTTGCAATTTTATGTGAATTTATTTTAATATTGAAAAATTGTAGTAATTCAGCTACCTGTGTAAAAATATTCTGTGTGATCACCAAGAAACTTAACCATTTGCAACATTGTTTCTAAGAGATCAATAGACTTTCGGATCATATCCTGTTTATAATAAAGGGCTGTTGGCACACTTAATAAGAACGGGGTTTGAATCAGGTGCTGCATAGGAAACATTAGGTGGAAAATGACTGGCTAAATGATTTTTGCTGTGATAAATTTCACAGGTAGAGCATCCTTGGTTTGCTTCCTACCTCTGACACTTATTCTGTGCTGATTTAATTTTAATTAAAATTTTTTTTTGCCCATTAGAAAATAATTCCTAGAACTCTAAAATTTTAGAAATAACCAAGCATATAGCTCTCTTTTCTTCAAATTTATAGAGCTTTAGATTACAAAAGTTTCTTCAATTGATAACTCAATAAATGAGACAATATGAGGTCTGTCCAGAACGTATCCAGCCATGAAGTTTAGAAAAATAGAAACATTTATTGAAGAAGATACAAGATACAAGAAAGATTGTACATAGGACAATGATCCCTCAGTTCTCTACACAGTAGGCACCTTGGGACCTCATTCAGTTCTCCCAGCATTTCTCCCTCTGTTCAAAACACTGTGCAAAATCCTCTGTTGGGATCGCCATCAGCCATACTGTTGTATTTCCCTGAATCCCATCAACAATCTGAAATCCCTTCCTTTTCAAAGGTGATTTTAGTTTTGGGAAAAGCTAGAAGTCTCAGGGCACCAAATCTGGGCTGTAGTGGGACTGAGTCACCTGGGTGATTTGATGTTTCTCCAAAATACTGTGCGTGAGATGGTGATGCGTGAGCCGGCACACGGTTGTGATGCAGCTGCCTATCCCCAGTTGCCCGTAGCTACGGCCTCCTGAATCATCTGAGTACTTTCCAAGGGGGAATGTTCAAGCTTAAGGCAAAATCTGATGCAGATCCGTTGCTTTACTCAGTCATTTTGAATGTGACAGCCACATAGTGTACATGCTCACCCAATGGTGTCTACCGCCCCCACTGACTAGTACAGTGAAGTCATCATTGCTCACCCATGCACATTCCAGTCCACTCTCCTTGGTTGCCAGGTTACATCGATGTTTCACACACCATTCTTGTTACATTAACAGTGACTGGATTTTTTCCAGATAGAGCTTGTATATCTAAATGGTTTTATCTTAAATGTTATCCTTTAAAGATTTTCATAAGCATATAATCATTGTTTTAGATTGACCAACTTATAAACAAAGAAGAAGAGGATTTGGGCCAAACCTAGAGTGAAATAAATGTGTGAATATTGAATACAAATTACCAATCACCACCCAGTGTTTTGAATTTTTATCTTTTCCTGTTTCCATTCACACAGATAATCAAAACACCTCCATGGCATGAAAGTGATATAATATGTGGAAATGATAATTTCAATTTTAATGTGTTAACACAAAAACATTTCTTTTTTTAATTTCTGTCTCGCTGAAACGTGCCTGGTCTGTCTTCTCTTGTTTTACCTTCAACATTTTTTGAACAAAAGCTAAAAGAATAAAAGATCCTGGCTCTGTATATTCTGCATTCTGTTTTGCGTGCTTATGTGCTAAGCGGCAGTCAACTGTATGATAACAGCAGAAACTTCCTTTGGGCAGGTCTTTCATCTCAGGTAGCAGCTTACTCTAGCCATAATGGTTAATTTTATTATTGGCACTCAAGCATAAACCCAGTGAAATTGCAGCTTCAGAGCATATTTGCACTTAATGACTATCCTGGGAATTCACAGTGCTGGGGGAAATAGTGCCTTCTCCATTTTCATCACTCCGGACGGTTTGATTTTTAAAGCACTAATAACAATCACGGACAATAAGCAGTTCACAGCTCGCCCCTCCCCCTTCCCACCAAAGTGGATCAAAATAGATTTCACTGGCTTAGCAGTGATTCACACTAATAAGAACCTGGAAGTTTCACCTGAGGATAAGGTCACCAGGAGTCAGAAATACGATGTGGTTGTCAAAGCGGATATGTTTTGGAGTGTGCTAATAGAGCACACCAGTTGCTGTCCCTGGACTGATGAGATCCTTGGAGCCGGGTCAGATGGCAGGCCCCGTTGTAAGGGAGGTTTTGGCAAACTGCAGCGTTTTCAGGAGATGCTGAAGAATCTGAGATGCAAAGATGGCAGAAAGCCTTTCCTGAGTGAGCTAATTAAAGTCCATATGTGAAAGCCCTGAGAAACAGACAGAAAAAGTGTCTGCACTCTTTCAAAACCATGCTTTGTCTGAGGAGTGAATTATTTTCTTTTAGACTGGACATACCAGTTCACATACTGCCCAACACTGGGACTTTTCTTACACCTGTGGGGGAAATATCTCATCTACCATTTATTTTCCTTAAGCAACACTTGACAATGCAGTGACAAACTTTCTCAAGGCCTAAGGAATGGAAAGACCAATGTGGAGGATTTTTTCAAAAACAATTAACCTTTACAAAATGAAAAAGCATTTGGATTTAATGACATGGAACCCTGCTACTTACACAAAAACACCACAAACGCCTGCATCCACAGATGCGGTCTCAGACTTGAGTGTTTACAGTGGGAGTGCCTGCACTGCCCAAAGTATTTCTGTTTATAATTTACTCTTCATTACATTTCTTGCAAGTGTTATTATTTTCTCATGTCCATTGTTTTCTATAATACACACTAATTTTAAACTTTATAGGGGGAGAGGAGGGGTTTAGAATTTTTAGACAATTGTGCTTTCTCTTTACTTCCAAATTTCTTACACCTACACCACATCTTTTTTTTCCTTATTTTTTATATACTCAAATTTTCAACTGTTATAATGGCCTGTGGTGACTTGATATAAAGTGAGCTTAACATATGAACAATTATCCTTAAAAAGTATAGAATTTTCAAACATATGAAGGAGTTTTTCTTCAGTATTTCTGAAGTTACAATGGCTTCATTGGAGAATTGCATATAGGACTTGATGCTGAATTTGGCACATTCTGATTAATATGTAAGACCGCATTCTAATAAAAAAGTTTTCAAAAAGAAAGCTCAAGAAAGTAGAGTGTACTCTTAGATATTCTTCTAGTGAATTTCTCTTTCCAGATTACAGTTTGAATGTTATCTTTCTGTAAGTATAAGTTTAGTTAGTAAGAAAAATATTCAGTGTATTAACAAATGTGCTTTAGAAAGACAAGGTTAGCAAATAACCTTATTGAAAACACTTAGTGGGGCAACAAATTAACATTTGCCTGGCTTATAAAGGAAACTTCAGCAAGTATAGAGTAAAATTACTTCACTGAAGAATGATAGTGAATGATATTTCTTTTGATTAAAGTTTAATCCTTTCCTATTTGACAGTTTTGAACAAGTGAGCATGGATTTTTGCATTCCTTTGAATTCCTTGCCTCCTTTGTCAAATATTAATTGACCATAAAGGCCTGGGTTTATTTCTGGTCTCTCTGTTCTTTTCCATTGATTTAGATATATGTTCTTATGCCAGTATCAGGCTGCTTTGATTATAGTGACCTTGTATTATAGTTTGATATCACACATTGTGGTATCTCCAACTTTGTTCTTGTTTCTCAAGATCGCTAAGGCTATTCAGGGGCATTTTGTTTCCATATAAATTTTTGAAATACTTGTTCTAGATCTGTGAAATATGCCCTTGGTATTTTAATAGCAATTGCATTGAATCTATGGGTTGCTTTGGGTACTATTGACATTTTAATCATGTTACTTCTTCTATGAACACAGTATATCCTTCCACTAATTTGTATCTTCCTCAATTTCTTTCTTCAGTGTTCTATAGTTTTCCAAGTAAGGTCTATTAACTCCTTGGTTAAATTTATTCCTAGGTACCTTATTTTTGTTGCTGTTGCAATAGTAAATGGGACTGTTTTCTGTTTCTCTTTCTGGCAGTTCATTATTGGTATATAAAAATACCATCAATTTTTGAATATTAATTTCTATCCTACTATTTTGCCAAACTCATTAATTTAATATAGTTGTTTTCTGTGGAGTCTTTAGAATTTTCTAGGTATAATATCATGCCATCTGCAAATAATGACAGTTTTATTTCCTCATTTTCAACTTGGATACCTTTTATTTCTTCTCTTTGCCTGATCATTGCACCGAAGACTTCCGGTAATGTTGAATAAGATCAGTGAAAGCAGACATCCCCGTTTTGTTTCTGATCATAAGGGAAATACTTTCAGTGTTTTCCCATTGAGTTTGATGTTGGCTATAGGGTTTTCATATATGGCCTTCATTATGTTGAAGAATGATCCTTCTGTTAACACTTTTGAGAGCTTTATCATAAATGAGAGCTGGATTTTATTGAATGTTTTTTTCAGCATCTATTAATATGATTGTGTAATTTTTGTCTTTCATTTTGTTTATGTGATGTATTCCATTTATTGATTTATGACTATTATACCAATCTTGCACTGAAACAAATTTTCGTTAGAGGAATTAAATGTGTATCTGCAGTGATCAATCATGGGTCAGTAATTTGTCTTTGATACAGTTTTAGGATCCCACGGGACAAACAGCATGTCTGAGGGGCGGCCTCCTCGGACAGAATCGCAGAAGGTGCTGCTTCAGTGGAACCTCTGCGCCGGTTCAGAGCCAGGTTTACTAGAGCACATCCTGAAGTCGGCTACTCGATTGTTGGCGCTGGGAGACTTATGTTACCAAATTCACAAGGAAACTTATCTTTTAAGCAGGTGGCCTAGTAGTTAAACTAAAAGAAGAAGTACAATTGTCAGAGAGACCAGAGAAACTAGTGTTTCCATAGGAAAGCCACATGGAAAACCCAATTAAAATCAGAATGTTGTTTGGTGAGCAATGAGTCAGAGCAAGAGGAGCTCGTTGCATGATTAAAACAGCTCATAGTGCCAACTGATAATAACCAGAAGCATCTGCTAACATCATCAGGACTTGGCTGCCACGGGAGCTACTCAGTGGAGTTTGATGTATTAATACCACTGACATTTTGATGGTGGCCAGCTTGTAAACTGGGAGTCACTGTTTCCTAGCGTGGCGTGGATTTAGCTTTGATTTTGTCACATTTCTTAAGAGCTAATTTTATATGATTATCTCTTAAAATCTTGGAGAGTCCCACTGATACCCAGCTACACAAGAAAGTAAAAAGAACACAGGCACTGAGGTCAGACCATTCTGTGTTTAAATCCTGGTTCTGGAACTTACTGTCTCAGATTTTTAATCTCCTCAAGGCCAAGATTTTAAATTTATAAAATGGAAATGATAATGTATATCTTTTTAGGATTAACTATCATCAGCTTCAGCACAATAAACAGTAAACAGCATTCCGTGGTATTTAAAAATATTGGGTTTAGAAACAGATAGGCCTGGTTTTGGTCCCAGGTCTATCATTACTTTCTTCTTGACACCTTATTTTATTTATTTCTAAAATGTGGGGAAAAAAATCCTGATCTAGAAAGCAGTTTTAAGGTTAAATAAAATTAAGAAAAATTTACACAGATTCTGTCAGTTAATGTGTGCTCAGTAAATGGTAGCTATCGATAAGTGATCAGCACAGTTGGTATCTCTTTCATTGTTAAGAATTAACAACACTCTGCAGTAAAGATGTCTTGAGCCATGATGAATTAGAAAATAATGCTAAAAATTTTTATTATTCAAAGGCTAATCTTTGGTTTGAAGAATTTTCACTGTTCTTGTCAGTCATTCAGATACCAGTGAGTTTAGGTTGCTGGGAAGTGAATCCCCTTGAAACGTGCGATCCGGGACAAAGGGACCCCATCAGCCCTCTATAGAGCATAGCATCCGGCTGCCCCTAATGAATTGGAGCCTCCAAGAAGACTAATGTTTCACCGCCTGTAGCTTTTGGAAATTATGCCTCTGACTACAGCAGTGTTTATTCTGGATGAGGAAAACCTTCCATCTCATTTTCAGAACTGCGTTTTTCCCCCCTGAGATTATTTACGAAAATCTGATTTTCTGCAGAAGGGTCTGGCAACTTCTTCCTTGAAAAAAATCTTAAAACATTTTTTTTAATTAGAAATTATATTTAGGGGAAAGCTTTCAGAAAAGAGCAGATCATGGTGGCCATTCTTTTCATAAATCATAAGATGAGACATCAATGAAAATTAAGATGAGGTGGAAGTTGTCTAAGTAACACTACAAATCTGCATAATTTAAAATTATAATAAAATATACACTTATAATAAGAGTGAGGCTTTTGTTGCATGAAACTGTTCAAAATTAGAAAAAAATGTTGAAAGAGTGAAATATTTTATAGTTTTGTCATGAGACAATATGGTACTTATGTTAATTTAGCGGCTACCACAGAACAATGGAAAGCAACCATCCGTGGCCACTCTAAAATTGGTCCAATAATTCTTCCAGGTGATTTCTGAAGTATTAAACCAGATTCCAAACTACCATTAAAAAGCTCAGAGGGTCTAGGAATTCTTGCAGTTATTAAAAACACTTGAGCACAAAATTCAAAAGTCTCAAATGCAATACGTCCCAAGCTAAAATTCGGGTTCACCAGTGCCCACCACAAACTCGCTTTGCCCACAGTTTCCCTTTCTCAGTGGCGCAGGCCCAAAGCCTTCTTGCTTTTTCTCATCTCACAGATTTGGTCTGTCAGGAATCCAAGTTTTATCCCGAGCATTTTCAGCTCTCTCCTTTGCTGTCACGCCTATGAGTCACCATTACCTCTCACTTGATTGTCCCCATGGCCTCATAGTCTCCTGGCTTCTGTCTTTTCCCCAACAGTTTCTACTCCACACACAAGTGATCCTTTAAAATCTACATCAGATCATATAGCAGTTCTACACAAAACACGGTGACAACTCCTCATTCCAATCAAGCAAACACCAAAGTCCTAAAAACTACCTAAAAAAGTCCTCTGTAATTTGATTTCCCCTACGTCTCTGCTTCATGTCTGCTACTTTTCCCTCGGTCAGGCCAACCCAGTGTCACCAAGTGCCTTTTTGTGATAAATTTACCAATTTATCCAACTATTCTAGGAGTTTGCCACCCACAGAAAAGCATAGTGGAGCTGGATTTATAGATACAGAATCAAACAGCTATAATTCTGGAAAATTAGAACAAAGACATGCAAAATCATGTATATTAACAGCCTGTATGAATTTATAATGACAAAATCCTAAACTACTTTATGAAGAGTGTAGCTGGGATATTGAAAGTGGTAATTTCAGAATGTTTCAAAGGGAATATTTTAAAGCAGAAGAATTATGCTTATAAAAACATTTAGAATAAAATATAATTATTAGCAATGCTTGGGTAAATGAATAAATTCATAAAATATCAAAGGAAAATATATGTGCATGAGATGCATATCTAACTTTGTGAATGTGATACTATATAAATTATCTACTCTAGCCTCCCAGTTTTTAATTGAAATTATATCCTTGTGGGTGGACCATTATGTTAACTAAGTTTTATACTTCTCAGGTGTTGTTTTTCATATAATTTAGATACAATAATGAATACATATATATACACAAGATATGACATGATTTTTTCTTTTATTTTTAATGAAAATAAAATCAGCTTTATTGTACTAATTAAATTATATACGTAATGTTCATTATACACACCAAACAGGATACTGCAGAGGGAGAGTGTATAGGTCACCCAAAGTCTGAGCACTCTGTGGAAGCCAGCATGAACATTTTGGTGACTTTTCTTTTATTCATGTACAAACTGGCAAAGACCTACATACTGACACATATGAGCAAACATGAAAATGTACACGTATATGATTATATAACAAATGTTTTTTATCATAACATCTTTTATCTCTTCCTTAATTTTACTTAATTAATTCTTCTTCCATCTAAATTCTTTTCACTCCATCTAAATAATATTAATAGCTTAGTTTATATTCTTCCTATACTCCTCTCATTTTATTTAATCATTTAATCACCAAACACAGATATTTTTGTTTTATATGAAAATAAAATTGTACTACTTCTCTTTCTCTGGCTTTTGAAATTTAATCTGTGTATATTTGGAATGTTTCCAATTTAACCAGTAGAGCTTTAGTTTATCCTTTTAAAAATTCAGAATAATATTTCATAGTCTAAATATACTATATTATTCACCAAATTTCCTGTCATTTTATACCATTTATGCTCCCACTTATTTCCCTGCCTTCTTAAACAATTCCACAATAAACATTCTTAAACATTTATCTTCATGTTTTGTTGTTTTTATTTCTATAATATAATTCACAAAAATATGATTCCTGGTTTTGGAGTTATTGAGCTAGAAGGAAGAGAGTTGAGGATATGCAAGGATTCTGAGAATATATTAGCAAAAACTACTTCTAAGTGAAATATTAGAGAAAAGACTCGGCAAGACAAAGGAATCAGAGCAGGGGCTCCAACAGCAGAAGACAGAGTGGAAAAAAAACTCTGGTGAGCAGTGAATCTTGCGCTATGTGTGGCTAATTCTGAATATTCTAGAATGCCTGTAAATGGGCAAGTCAGAAAAAGACCAGGCCAAGGAGACAGAATGAAAGTGGCAATATTAATACCACAAAAGATGACGTATTCACTTAATGGTGATAAAAATATTGAGGAGCAGAATTTAATGAAAAAGTCCCTAATAAAAGAGAAAATATAACAGTAAAAAACTGTTCATCAAACTAAATAGCAGCCCATATAGTCAAAGCAAAAACTATTGGCAGGGCAAAAGGAATTAAAAAATAAATGGGATTTAAATATATTTCTTAAGCAAACTGTAGGTAAAAACATAGAACACCTTAACAACATGATCAGCAAACGATTATAAACATATGCCTATGTAATATCAATATAAATATATATAAAAGCGATTATATACCATAATAAAGGATATTACATATATCTAATATGTAAAATAATCTCTCTCTCTCTCTCTCTCTCTCTCTCTATATATATATATATATATACACTCACAATAAATCATTGAAAATAAATGATTATAAGCTGGTCTTTCTAAAATGAAACACAAGAAACCTTACCTAATTTAAAATTAATAAAGACTCATAGATAATATTCAGTCACAAAGGAAATAAAATAGAAATAGCAAACAATGTGAAAATACTATAAATGAGAATACTTTAGATCAAAATAAACAGCTGCATCTATATATATTTTTACAAAGGGTATTTTGGGATAATAATTTCTTCACTTGATGTTTACATTTTTGCCAACCTGGTGGTTCAAAATGCTATCTCATTATGAGACTATTTACATTTTTCATATTACAAGTAAACACTTTAACATATGTGTTTTGGGCATTTATATTTTGCCACCTGATAATCGCTTTTGGATATATTCTTTTATGTTTCATTTTCTTGTTGAGATTGTATCTTTTCTTTTGATGTATAGAAATACTTTAAAATATTATAGTTATTAATATTTATATACATATTGTAAATATTTCCAAGGTTGTCATTTGATTTATAACTTTGTAGCAGGTTTTCTTGGTTTCCAGAAGTTTTTAACATTGAAATAAAGTTATAATTGCTTTATTTATAGATCCAAAAATAGGTCTTTTTAAAAATTTTTCCTACTTCGTGATCATTATTGTTTCTTAAAAATCTTCTGTGGTTTCTTTTGGTACTTTTTATTTAGTTAATTTTACAATCACTACTTTAATACAACTGCAGAGTTTGTTGTATGTATCTACTTGTGTTATTTTTTTCATAAAGAAGAAAACTTGTACATGTACACAGGGAGAAATCAGTGAAGATGATCCTGAGGATCCTGAACTGTCTAAGTGTCCAGGTTATTAAACAAAAAATTGACTGAAAACAAATCCTCTTTTGAATATTACTTCAAATATTTGAAAAACAACTGATTGAGTTTAAGAGTTCAAAAAATTGAGCAAATCTAACTGAGCAGGTTTAACTTTGTTGTTATTAACACTAATAACTTATAGAACCAAGAATATAAATATTATAAAAGAAAAATTAACTTGGGGCCTTGGTCAGGTAGTCAAGGTCAACTGTGATGTGTCATATTGATAGTATAGAACCCTGATAGGGTGTGATGGAAATGGCACTGTACTTGTGTGATCTTCCTCCCCCAAACACATAACCCCTGTCTGATTTTTTTTTTTTAAATCAGACAAATCCTGGGTAAGGAACATTCTACAAAATAACTGACTAGTACTTCTTTAAACTGTCAAAGTCATCAAAACAAGGAAAGTTGGAAAAGCTGTAACAGACAAAAGGAGCCTAAAGAGACTTGATGGCTAAATGTAATGTGGTATCCTTCAAGGGGTCCTGGAAAGGAAAATAACATTAGGTAAAAACAAACAAACGAACAAACAAACAATCCTATAGAAATCTGAGTACACTAGGTACTTTATTAATGGCAAAATATTGACATTGGCTCATTAATTATAGTGCATTAATCTGATATGATGTAAGGGAGGGGGAAATGGATGCAATATCTCTGCATGCTCAGAAATTTTTCTGTAAATCTAAAACTGTTCTAAAATAAGTTTATTTAAAATAAAACTAATGTAGGATTAACTCATAGAATTGGGCCATGCGTTGTTGTTTTTTTTTAACATTTTATTTATTTATTTTTAGAGAGGGGAAGGGAGGGAGAAAGAGAGGGAGAGAAACATCAATGTGTGGTTGCCTCTTGTTCACACCCTCCTGGGGACCTGGCCTGCAACCCAGGCATGTGCCCTAGCTGGGAATCAAACCAGTAACCCTTTGGTTCATAGGCTAGTGCTCAATCCACTGAGCCACACCAGCCAGGGATGGGCCATGTTAAGATAAATTATATAAAGGAAACTTTGACTCTCCTTTAATATCTCATGGCCAGTTTCCTGTCAAGATGAAGAGCACATGGTTAAATGGGTGCACATGTAGTGGCAGACAAGAATTATATTTCAGTATAAAAGCCAAATAAACATGCATTCTATTTCCAGTGGAAGTATGAAAGGGAAATAATTTTGTTACTTTCTTTAGCAAAATAAGTAAATGCTCCTATTTTGAAATCAAGATGGAACTGCTTTTTTTCCCCACTGTCTCTAACTGAAGAAAAAGTAGTGAAAGAAGACACAACAAAATTTAAGTGATAATGTTGGGGCAGGGAAGCCCTTATGAAAAAAAGGCCCAAACTTTGAAGCTTTTTTCCTCCTGCTTTGATGTACTATCAGGTTCATGACATGGATTCCTCAAGGAATGTGATAGATTTTCATACAGTGTCTGCAGGTATTAGGAAAACGATTCTCAGTGATACGGCATTTTAAAAGTGAGTATTAGATACTGCTATATAATCATTTCCTGGTAT